>JAYMFT010233248.1:0-11161 GCA_038088735.1 Panulirus argus
TATATATATATATATATATATATATATATATATATATATATATATATATATATATGGGTGTGATACGATTGTCCGAGCTGGTGATATTGTGTGAGGTGTGGACCAAGGAATACAAAGTAATGACTCTGAACACCATTTTAAAAGCCCTTCCTTTGAGCACGAAGGGCACGACCCTTACATGAGGTGGGTGACCCAATACTGGGTCAGGGCACGAGCCTGTATAGAAAGGGTCATGCGTTGTCGTTGTGTGTATTCTGGAGGAACCAAGAGCGAGGGAGGAGCAGATCTTGTGAGACGAAGTTTATAACGTGATATGTTGACGATGGAGACGTGAGTGAATTAAAAGAAAACGGATGGGAAAGGAAAGAAAATGTGACTCAAATAGAGAACAGAGAAAATACAAAGAGTGGGAATTAAAAGAAAACGAAGGGAAGAAGAAGGAAAACGTGACTTACGTAAAGAAGAGAAAATATACAGTGAGACAAATGAAAAGAAAAAGAGGGAAGGGGAGGAAAGCGTGATATAAGTAAATAAAAGAGATAATACGAAGAGACTTAATCAAAAGAAAACGAAGAGAAGGAAGGAAAACGAGACTCAGATAAATATAAGAGAAAATACGAAGAGAATTAAAAGAAAACGAATAGATGGGACGGAAGCGTGACTCGGGTATAAACAGCAGAGAGAGAGAGAGAGAGAGAGAGAGAGAGAGAAAGGAGAAATACGAGCGATGGAAATATTGGAAAAAGGCTCCAGCCAAGAGGAGCGGTCTCGATACAATTTGTCGCGAGAGATAGATGATGTGTTTTGGCGCGCCGGATGGCGCAGGGAAATGAAACGGATCCTGAATTTTCGGTTGAAATGCTCTTGAGGAGCAAGAGTAGGAGATGGGACGCCTCCTGTATTATAACTACGTCTTGAATTGTGTGTTAATGCGAACTGTAGTCAGTGGGTGGAAGAAATGTATGATCTGTTCTAAGATGCTGCAGTGAGTGTTAAGATGAGAAAGATGTTGTGATAATTGTAGAGAATGATGAATTATAGTGAAATGAATGATGCATTGTGGATTGAATAATGCATTTAGATGAATGACTGGTGCATTAAGATGAGGTGAATGATGAATTAGAATAAAATAAATGATGCTTTATGGAGTGAATGATGCATTTAGATGAATGACTGGTTCGTTAAGATGAAGATGGTTCTTGCTCAGGTGGGGACAGTCGTTGGTGGGGGAAGGAGTTTCTGTATGTGGGTCTAAGGTAGGAGTTCCCCTGCAACTCACCTGTCACAATCCACCCTTCATCCATATTCCAGATATCCTCGACCCTAGAAGCCTTGTGCTACCTGGGGCTTCCTCGCCCCCCAGAGGCCTTGTAACCCCCAGAAATTCCCTTTGGTATGGAAACCTGATAACCATAGGTCTCCCTGGCCCCAGAAATCTTGTCACCCCAGAGTCTCCCTGGCTCCCCTGAGACCTTGTCACCCCGGAGTCTCCTTGGCCCCCTGAAACCTTGTAACCCCCAGAGGTATCTCTGACACCTCCCCCCAAAAAAATCTCGTTTCTCCCCGATTTTCCTAACCCCCAGAAACCCTTGTAACACCTTAAGGCTATATCTGGCCCCCAAGAAAGCTTGTGACCCGTCCCCAGCCCCCAGAAAGCTTCACGCTTCACGGACAGCGTGTGTGTGTGTGTGTGTGTGTGTGTGTGTGTGTGTGTGTGGGAGGGAGCAGCTGGATTGCGGGAGGAAATCTGAAATTGTCACAGCGACTGAGAGGCCGAGGTCTTATGCCACGCTTCGAAGAGCCTGTAATTTGACGCCTCTTTTATGTTCCACGACAGTTTGCCGTCTGAACTTACGTTCAAAAATGAAAGTGAATTCGACCCAAGCGTTCAAAAAGTAGCGTTGAATTTGGTCCTTAGCGTTCAAAAAGGAAAGGGATTTTGGGCCCTGCGTTCAAAAGTAGAGAGCAATGATTCTGGTCTTACGGAAGCGTACGATTAGAGATTTTCTGTTGAGATAAAACGCATGAGAATTTTGACGTAAATTTCAACAAATATATGAATTTAGATTCATAATACTACGCGCGCAGTTCGTTACTTGTTCATTAACGAATGCGTTTATTAGGGATTATAAGACTCTGTTTGATATAGATTTTGATTTACCCCGTAATGTCAAAACTCAATAGACGATTCACTTATAAAAAGACATCAGATGTTTTGTACACTGTCATCCTGCTTCACCCACTTATAAGTTTAAGGGATAAGCCTCGTCATAGACCAATCAGGTCTCGTGTTATCTAATCTTCCTCCCATTTATCCTCATGTACGATTGATAAACATCCCTCATTCATTTATTCCCTCCACGTCAATTCTCTCTTCTGTGGCCTTACATCAGTCTTATTTTTTTTATCATCCTCATCCTTTTCCACATTACTTATCCTCTTCCTTCCTCTCCCTCTTGGCCATCCCTCCCTTTTCCACTGTCCTCTCTCTCTGTCTCTCTCTCTCTCACCTATCCCTGTTCACCTACCCTCAGCCTGCCCCCTCCTCCCCTGAGCCAGGCCAGGCCAGGCGGGACCGCTCATGATGTTTGCCGAAGGTTAATGAAAGGGTAAACACAGCGGGAGGAACTATATTTCTTTGGCAAGTTGATTCCCGGAATTGCGTCTCTATAATTGGCCGGGGTTTTGTGGTCTGTCTGTCTGTCTCTGTCTGTCTCTGTTTCTTGACGGGATGGCTCAGGCTCGGCAGTTTGTCGGCCCGAGGCCAAGTTTGTGAATCGACCTATCCCAAATGATTCGGTCCGAGCAGGTTTCACGGGCTGTCCGTACCGAGAGAACCAGAGAGAGAGAGAGAGAGAGAGAGGTCTAGGGGGGAGGATAAGAGGAGAGTCAGTTGGCCACCTGGTGGGGGGAAAGGGAGAATCCACGCCGAAAACGATACTGTGGGAGTGACGGAGTCGCTGAGGTGTGCCACGAGTGAAGGTGATCGATGGGTTCCCTTCTTGCCGTGGGAGGAGTGGTGGTGGTGGTGGTGGCTGAGGGCCGGCCAGGAGTGCCCCAGCAGACGTGGGTGTCCAGTAAGCCACACACACACACACACACACACACACACACACACACACACACACACACACACACACACACACCAGCGAACCAGCTCCGTACTCGCGTGGACTCTATATACCTATCTTCTCTTCCTCTATTGCATCTTCCTAGCTCCAACACACCCCCTTTTTTTTTATCCTCCTTAACCACCCAATTGATAAGAAAGATGGTTCAAGACACAGTAGCAACGAGGCTAAGTTGATCAAGAACAAGAGACTGAAAGAGCGGGTAGCTGGATTCACATTAAGAAGAGAAAACGTGAAATGAAAGGAAGTAAAGAAAATACTGGGGAAAGCGCTTGAAGGCAATTGGAAAAACACAGTTTCGGAAAAAAGAGGGCCGTAGTTAAAGTGGTGTCCGGTCAGGTCCCGAGCCCGGGGTGAGGGTTGGGACCAGTACAGTACTGACCAGTCCTAGCCCGGTCAGCCGACTCAAGTCTCCTCCCTGGAGGGAACGAGACGACCTGCGTAATCGCATTTTCCCCCCCGACCCTTCGCTCCCTGATTTGGTTTCTTGTGATACAGTATTACCTCTGCCTTCTTTCCTGCCGTCCCTCCCCCTCCCTCGCGACAGAGAGAGAGAGAGAGAGAGAGAGAGAGAGAGAGAGAGAAAGAGAGAGAGGTGAGTGGACAAATAGTCTTGAGCAATTTTATGGTATTTGGAAAGAGAGACATTTAAGTTGATGTATATTTTTGATTTTCTTTTTTCTTTTTTCGTTGTTGTGGTTTCATGTACGTGTATTTACACACACACACACACACACACACACACACACACACCCACACACCCACACACACACTCACTCACTCACTCACAGGTCCTCTTCATGTAATAGTTAGCGTTACTGACCATGAGTCAGTACGGACCAAGGTTAGGCCCGCATGGCTCCGAATCCTGGGGCGTAGGAGGCAGCCCACACGCAACCCAGGTGTTTATCCTCCTCTTGGGTCTGGTCGAAGAATAAATACTCAGCATAGTTTGGTGTGCGTGTGTGTGTGTGTGTGTGAGAGAGAGAGAGAGAGAGAGAGAGAGAGTAAAGACAAGGTACATATAAACAAGGTTGAGAAGTGGGGGCAACACGAGTGTAAACCTCTCTCCCCGTAGCACACAAATGGTAGACAGAGAGGGAAAACACACAGTCACACACGAGGAAGGGTTGCATCAACTTACAAGGGGACTTAGACAAACTCCTCCAGAGTTGGTCTGATACATGGTTGATGAAATTGAACCAGAGTCAGTGTCAGTGAATGAGGATAGGGCACAGGGAAGGATAGCCCTTATTGTGACTGCCATCCAGCAGGAAATCAGCTGCAGGAATCTGTGTGAGAGGGACTTAGTGGTTATAGCAGTCCCTCACCTCTCGCCCAGAGTCCCATGTCCGGAGAATCGCAAAGCAGACACACTGTCTGCTGGCGAATGTTGGACTCGTGAATATTCGAGGACATGGATGGGGAAATATTCAGTGAGATGTTCATATCCTACACTGGACCAAAAACTAGAATATAGTTCCAAAGATGTTTGGTTACCACGCTTCAAAAAGGATTATGAGCTGATGGAGAAGGTCCAGAGGAGGGCATCAAAGATAGTGGTCTGGCATCAAGAGAGCTGTGTCACGGGGAATTGCTTAGAGGCTTTAGACATGCCCCACCAAGGATGGGGGAAAGGAGAGCGAGACGTGACCTCCTAAGGTTTTTAAAACAGCCGTGGTGACAGTGATGGCCAGCGGGTCTTTGAAGGATGCAAGAGGTCGGGGGGGGGGGGGGGGTTTCTGGTAGAACAACCAGAGGTCATGAGAAGATTCAAGAGATGGGGCCCAGCGACGTGTTTTAGAATCCCCCTCCTCACCCCCCCCCCACACCCCCCCGTGCACTGCGCGCGCGCGCAGGCACACACACACACACACACACACACACACATACACACACACACACACACTGCGGGATGGTCTCTGCGTCCGTCCGTATGGCCCCACTTGGCGGCCCTGGACGAATTCCCTTCCGCTGTGTTGGTTTTCCATTACCGCTGAATGTAAGCGCATTTCCGGCGGGCGAATGATAAAATGGAATTAATTTGCTGCATTTACGCCGTGAATGAGTGTAGACCTCATTATCAAACCGTCCTCTCCTGACTTTTGTTCTGATAGACGATCTGTCTCACTTTGCCGACTGATGAAGTGGTAGAGATGGAAAAACTTTAGTGTAGATTCTATGTGCCTTAAAATAGCGTTTTACCATACTGTTTTACTATACTGTTACGGGCAGCGAGCATGGCAGGGTGATGCAATTCGCTTTCCTTCGCTGGATGGCCGTGCCGAGACCCGTATAGCCATGCTGAGGCGCTGAAGTGGAAAGCTGGCTGGCAGCCCCTTCGATCTCAGTCGATTCGACCAGCCGGGAGCCATAGTCACTGGGGAAAGTGAGGAGCTCTCGTCGCTCGTCGTGCCAGCGTCTCTGAACCACCTGGGAAAAAAAAACAGGTACTGTGTGTCGAGGGATTCGCGCCTTAACTCCTTTCTGTAACCCGAAGTCTAAGTACCGTATTCTCCTGAGGTCTTTTCCAAATACGTGTCTGACGAGGTGGGAGCGCGTGAGTAGTTCCACGCCATCTACCTCCCCGTCTTCCAGAATCTACTTTGTCTCGAGTTAACGTGGACGACAAATGGCAGAAGCACAACCTCTCGAAGAGACGCCAGTGGCCTCAGCTGTGCCTGGCTGGCATCCTGTCAGAGAGAACTCGTACGTACCCAGGTCATTTCTGTGCCACACACACGGTCAGCCGCATCTCTCTCTGCCCCAGATACGCGGGTGTTCAGGGGCGAAAAGGCGAAGGGCCTATGTGTGTGCCAAGGCCCTAAGAGCATTTGGGTCAAGACGAGCGCCAAGGGAACGGCTTGGGAGACGACGTAGGAAGTCTCCTGAAGGCGAGGGAGAGAGGAGGGGGAAAGGACCTTATACCACCTTGTAGCTGGGCCTTCCTCAAGCAAGGGGAAGAAACATCTGTTCCAGTATAGAAGAGAAGCCTTCCTTTTCCACAAAGGGTTTATTCCAACAGATTTAAGTGCTGGGTTTCCCTTCAGTCTCTCTCTCTCTCTCTCTCTCTCTCTCTCTCTCTCTCGAACCTACAGTCAGCAAATAGTCCAGTGACTAGGCTAGTCTAGCTACTAGCCTAGTTACTAGACTAGTCCTGCCACTAGTCTAGCAACACCACCGTTACTGAGTAGCAGCAACCACACACACACACTAGAGGCATTCAGACAGCTCTTCTGGGAACACCTTTAAGCTGCCCCTATTTTTACCTGTGGGGAAACCTGAGGAGACGATGCCTTATTTACAACAGCCTCGCCAGGGAGGAGCGAGCCTGAAGGCTTTCACATTCTGTGTGTGTGTGTGTGTGTGTGGTAGGCAGGGAGGGAGAGGAAGAACTCAGTGTGTATTTCTCGTGGATTCATTTATTTATTTGCATGTGTCTGTGTGTAACCACAGTGTCGGGAAACAAGCAGGTGTCTGGAAAATTTCCGTTCCATAATTTTGTTTTTTAACTTGACGTGTACACGCGTCGGGAAACACGTGAGTTGCTTGAGCTCAGTCTTTAAACATTAAGCTTCTCTCTCTCTATCCGTCACGTGGTTCTTGACAACACGTAACTCACACGATTGTCCTCACAAAGTTTCTCAATCTTTTGGGGACACGGGGGGGAAGAAAGGGACGCTTCCCACGTATCTCTTGCATGTCGAATGAGGCAAGTAACAGAGGAGGGAGTTGGTGGGGAGGCGGGAAATCATCCCATTCCATAGACGGGGGTCTGGAAAGGGAGCTTGAGAGAGAGGACCTGTCCTCGAAAGCTCTTGGTTTTTGGGAGGAGTGTGTGTGTCTGAATGTGCATCGCGTGTGACCAGGGTGAAAAAAATATATAAGGGAGATTTAGATTTAGGTAAGAGAAATATGGTTTGTCAGGTGCTGAATGAACCAGAGTTGAAGAAAGAGTTCGAGAAGGAAAGGTTCGAGAATGCCAAGGGAAGTCCAGGGAGACCAGAAATGAAGAGAAGTGTGGCACTTCTGTTGAAGAAGCACCCGTGTGACGAGCGCATGAAAGAGAGGAAGAAAGTGACCTCAAGACAGTGACCTCAAGACAATGACCTCAAGACAGTTGGGCCAGAGGGAAATAAAGTTACAAGTGATGGTCTGTGCCTCGCGAACCCGGAAGTGTTTATAAGGGGTAGATAGGGTCGGTGTCTGTAGGGGCGAAGTACGGACTGGGGCGCTCGTATGGACATTATCAAGAGGAGTGGGGTTGGGTAGTCTTGTAGGGAGCGTATCAGGAGAGGTGGATTAGGGTTGGTGTTTTGGAGGGAACAGTGGCAAAGGGAGTGGCACTGAGGTTTGGAGGTGTGGTAGGGACAGTGTCGCAAGAGATGGAGCTACGTTTACGCTCTGGTCACGTTTTCTAATCTCGTTTTTGATTTACGGGATAAAGTACCACTCCTAATGTGAATTAATGAGCAAACACCATTTTGATATGCGGTCGTTGAAGCCGGAGATTAGTAGAGTCCAACAGCTTGAAAAAACTCCAGCTGTTAATGGAGTTAGAGTTTTGGGATATTTCCTTTGAATAGTCTTATAATCTGAGTCCTCAGCCTCTGTCCATTGGTGATGGCTACGCACTGAACAATGTCCCGTTTGTGCCGTCAGTAGTGGACATGGCATAACATAGTGGTGGCCCCTTGTTTAAGGCATTCTGGCCTCTGGATGGATACAATGTGGCCATTTGTTGGCGTTGGGTCGGCAACTGATGTAGAATATGGTGGCCCTGTGGTATGTTGTGTGGCTCTGTAGTATGATGTGTGGCCCTGTGGTATGCTGTATGGCCATGTGGTATGTTGTGTGGCCCTGTGGTATGCTGTATGGCCCTGTGGTATGCTGTATGGCCCTCTCCTATGTTGTGTGGCCCTCTTGTGTACATTGTGGCCCTTTGGTATACTCTGTGGCCCTTTGATTTACTGGGTGGGCGTTTGGTATACCGGATGGGCCTCTGGTATGATGTGTGGTCCTCTGGTTTACTCTGTAGTTATCTGGTGTACAGTTTTGCACTTTAGTTTACAGTGTTTGGCATCGTGTTCAGATACGGTCGTTACTCTGCGTGTATATCGATGTGATTAGTTATAATGATTAATGGCAGGACCTTCATCACCGTATAACTCAGATTATTTCCTTCCATGAACGGACTCCAACCCGTTCTTCATGCCCTGGAGAGAGGCGAGGTATCCGTTCATGGAATACCCCATGGGCCGCAAGCTTTAGGAGGGGGGGGGGGAGGATATGAAAAAGATAACTGGAGAAGAGAGAGAGAGAGAGCGGAGGGGAAGAGCTCCCCACCCCCACCCCACCCCCCTCCTCGCTGGTCCTCGCTGGAATCACGCGGGTTTTTACGTAGCCATTTGTGTCCATTTTGCTCTCCTGCTAAAGCGAACGGGGTTGAAAGGTCATCATTATTTCTTATCAAGCCGACCTTAGAAGGTGTGTGGATGAGAGAGAGAGAGAGAGAGAGAGAGAGAGAGAGAGAGAGAGAGTGACTCTTTTTGGTTTACGTAGCTTCCTTCACCTGGACAAAGTCTCATAACGAGCTAACTGGGGTTTATCTGTAGTTATCTTTATGTAAAGTAATGTGACTCAAACGACGTCGCGCGTTCTGCTTAGCCTCCTTACTTGGTCCATCCATGGCCACACCTCCCTCACACGGACACACGCGCGCTCACACCTACACACACACACACACACACATGTAGAGTTCGTTTTCCCTTTGGATAGGGACGTGGCCGATGAAATCCATCCCGACCAGTTGGAGAGGTGATAGAGATGGCCCATGGAGAAAGGAGGCCACCATCTGTGATTAACCATCGTCCAGAAGAGATAGAGAGAGAGAGAGAGATTACAGGAGTCTTTTATTTTGTAAAAGACGTTTAACAGTTGACATAATACGTACCCAACCGCCTCGTTGGAACACCTCACTGGGGGAGAAATATCAAGGTGGTGAATTATCTGTTGAGTAGTGTCAACATAGCCTTCAGGTGCGTGGCCAAGATGATGATGTCCAGTTTGCATAGCCATTCTGGACACCTCAGTTGAGGGAATATTTACAGTTAAGGAGAAGATCCGACGGTGGGGCAAAGGAGTTTGTGTCCACAGTAGGGGAAGCGAATAACAGGAAGGGAATATTTGTCGCCTTCCTGAGTGTCCAGGGGTAGTGGTGGGAGAGGACCCGTACCAAGATGGGCAGTTGGAGTTGTGAAATATTCCTTGAGAATACAAGGAAGTCATTTATCTCCAGCGGGCCGGCCATCTCTTGGTGACTCCCTCCATCTTTGTCAACCTGGCATCGTTTACTGTCACCACCGCCACTGCCACCACCACCACCACCAGCAGCAGCGGTCTTCCACCACCACATCCTTCGTCATTTTATCATCATTCAGATTATCACCATCACACTATCCCCGGCCTCAACGTCATCACCAACACCTACCTCTTTTATTACCCTGGCTACCACTGTTAGTCACTATCCCTCTTCTTCATCTCCATCATCACACTCACTATCATCATCACTTATCACCATTCCTTACCATCATCACTGCATCTCCATCTTGCTCCCTCCCATCAAAAGTGTACTCACCTATCTCCTCCCATCACCATTGAAGTCTCCTCTCATCAATACTTTACACACCTTCCCACTCCATCACTTCTGCAGATCATCATCCTTTCCCATCACCACTACACACATCCTGATGGTCTATGAGGAGGTCATCTGCTGGAGGACAGTCCATTGGGAAAGCCAGATAACAGAAGACCTGACGGTCCATGACGAGGTTATCTGCTGGAAGACAATAGTAGTAGTAGTAGCAGTAGTGTTCTAAATTCCTTTTCTATATAGATGGAGAGAGGTCGCCAAGGCAAGGTTTGACAAGAATAAGGAGAGGGAAGTGAAATACGATAATTGGATTGGCATTTGGAGGGACAGACAGTCAAGGATGTACTCGAGTCTCGCCTCAACACTCAAGGATTATTGTGTCAAGTGTGAAGATATATGGGTAGTGTCCCATATGATTACGACTGACGTAAGAAAATTTATATGATGATAATGGTAATACCTATTATTGTAATAGCATTGTTAATTATCATTATCATTAATGATGTATTAATTATGTTAATGATAATGATATTGATAGTAGGCCTGGAAGGGTACAAGGAAATAGTCATGTAACCTAGAAAATGTGGTGATATTGGAACTGTTTATCGAATTCAACTGTGTTGAGAGTTTCGATATCATTATATATATTTGGACTCAATGGAGTGCGACTAATTTTACACAACACTGAAATTCCCTTAACGTTCGCTTGCAAGAATTTTCGGGCTTGGGTATTAATATCCCTCCTCCATTGCGAGTTACAAATACGCCGTGATATCGACAAGTAATGCTTATTGCTCAGGAAACCCGCCAGAACATCGGATATCTACAAGTGGTGCCTAGGAAATCCACCGGAATATCTACAAGTGGTGCCTAGGAAACTTGCCAGAATATCTACAGTTGATGCACAGGAAACCTGCCACAATATATACAAGTGGTGCATAGGAAACTTGCTAGAATATCTACAGTTGGTGCATTGGAAACCAGCGTTCTTAGGAGACTCGCCAGAATATCTGCAAGTGGCGCATAGGAAACAAGTGATGTAGTACTGCATAACAGTCGTAGTATCTATTACCGTTAGGGAAATAGACGCCGCCGGCTCGATTCATATGATGTAGGAATTGTTAAGGGCAGTAACGCGTTATGTTTAATGTGCGTTGGACGGTAACACGAAGAAAATAGAAAGGAGATTGGAGTGCCTCGTTGGGAATTTTCAGAGCTGTAAGTGATTGTGATTACTTTTATTAGTGTTTAAGTTTTTTGTCAGAAAGGATTTGTGTACGTGCCTATATTTGTTTTTGTATATATATGTATATATATATATATATATATATATATATATATATATATATATATATATATATACACTTCTTATAACCAC
>JAYMFT010233259.1:0-11160 GCA_038088735.1 Panulirus argus
AACTCTCTCTATATTTCAATTAGGGCCCGGTCTTGATGTGGACTTTTGTCCGTGACTGGAGCCTTCAACATAAAAAAGAAAAGAGAAAATCTGTTTTTCCTTCTTGTGTGGGTCCCTCACACTCCTATTTTATCTTGTCGTCTGGTTACCACACACTCGCATTTCTCCTTGTTATCTAGGTCTAACACACTCAGACTGTACCTTGTTATCTGGGTCCAACACATATGCATTTTTGTCTTGTTATCAGGGTCCCACAAACTCCTATGTTACGTTGTTATCTGGATTCAACATATTTTTATTTTGTCTTGTTATCAGGGTCTCACACACTCCTATTTTACTTTGTCATCTGGGTCCCACACACATGTAGATTACCCTGTCTCTCGGTTACGCACACATATATTTTACCTTCTCATCTGTGTCCCACACACTTGTATTTAGCCTTGTCATCTTGGTCCCGCACACTTGTATTTTTCCTTGTGATCGGGTCCCACACACTTGTGCTTTTCCTTGTCATCTAGGTCCCACACACTTATATTTTACCTTGTTGTTTAGGTCCAACACACTCCTATTTTATCTTGTTATTTAGGACCCACACAATCGTATTCTACCTTGTTATTGAGGTTCAATACACTTGTATTTTACCTTTTCATGTGGGTCCCACACACTAGTATTTTACCGTTTCATTTGGTTTCAAAACACTTGTATTTTACCTTGTTATTTGGGTCCCACAGTCTTGTATCTTCCCTTATTATCTGGGTCATACACACTTGCATTTTTCCTTGTCATCTGGGTCCTACACACTAGTATTTTTCCTTGTTATATAGGTCCTACACACTCGTATTTTACTTTGTTATCTATGTCGAATACACTTGTATTTTCTCTTATTAGGTGGGTCCCACACACTCGTATTTTTCTTTGTCATCTGGGTCATACACAATCGTAATTTACCTTTTCATCTGGGTCACACACACTTGTGTTTTATCTTATCATTAAGGTTCCACACACTTATATTTTACTGTGTCATTAGAGCCCCACATGCTCGTATTTTACCTTGTTATCTGGGTCAAACACACTTGTATTTTACCTTATCATCTGGGTCCCACACACTTTTGTTTTATGTTGTCATCTGAGTCCTACACACTAGTATTTTCCCTTTTCGTCAGGGTCCCATACGCTAGTATTTTACCTTGTCATCTGGGTCTTACACTCTAGTATTTTTCCTTGTTATGTGGACCCCACACACCTGTATTTTACTTTGTCATCTGGGTCCCACAAACTCGTATTTTAAGTTTTCATCTGGGTCCCAAGCACTCCTATTATACCTTTTCTATTCAGTCCCACACACTTGTATTTTACCTTATCATCTATGTCCCACACACTCGGATTTTTCCTTGTTTTCATTGTGTCACACACTGATATTATAATTTGCTATCTTCGTCTCATACACTTGTATTTTACCTTATCATTTGGGTCCCACACTCTTGTGATTTACCTTGTCATCTGGGTTCCACACACTTGTAGTTTACTTTGTCTTCTGGGTTACACAGACATGTATTTTACCTTCTCTGGGTCCCACAAACTTGTATTTAGCCTTGTCATCTTTGTTCCGCACACTTGTATTTTTCCTTGTGATATGGGTCCCACACACTTTTGTTTTACCTTGTTTGTTGGTTCCAACATAGTCGTATTTTACCGTGTTATCTAGGTCCCACACGATCGTATTTTACCTTGTTATGTGGGTCTAACACACTTGGATTCTACCTTTTTATCACGGTCCCACACTCTTTTATTTTACCTTGTTATCTCCGGCCCAAACACTCATATTTTACCTTTCTATCAGGGTCCCACACACATCTATTTTACCTTGTCATCTGGGTCCCACACACATGTAGTATACCCTGTCTCTCGGTTGCACACATATGTATTTTGCCTTTTCATGTAGGTCCCACACACATGTATTTTTTCTTGTCATCCTGGTACCACACACTTCTATTTTACCATGTCTTCTAGGTCCCATACACTTGTGTTTTACCTTATCTTCTGGGTCCCACACACTTGTATTCTACCTTGTTTTTGGGTTCCACACACTTGTATGTTACCTTGTCATCTGGTTCCACACACTTTTATTTTACCTAGTTTTCTAGGTCCCATACACTTGCATTTCACCTTTTCTTCTGTGTCTCACAAACTTGTATTTCACTTTGTTATCTGGGTCGAACACATTCGTATATTACCTTGTTATCTGGGTCCAACACACTTGTATTTTATCTTGTTATCTGGATCACACACACTCGTATTTTACCTTGTTATCTGGGTCTATCACATTCGTGTTTTACATTGTTATCTCGGTCCCACACACTCGTAGTTTACCTTTTCATCTGGGACCCACACATTTTTATTTTACCTTGTTATCTGTGATCTTACATCGGATTTTACCTTGTTCTATGTGTTCCACACATTGGATTTTACGTTTTCATCTGGGTTAAACATAATTGTATTTTACCTTGTCATCTGGGTCACACACACTTGAATTTTATCTTGTCATCTTGGTCCCACTCACTTTTTTTTACCTTGTCATCTGGGGTCAAACACACTTGAATCATAACTTGTCATCTGGGTCCTACCCACTTGTATTTTA
This sequence comes from Panulirus argus, assembly GCA_038088735.1. NCBI lineage: Eukaryota > Metazoa > Arthropoda > Malacostraca > Decapoda > Palinuridae > Panulirus > Panulirus argus. The sequence goes on from JAYMFT010233259.1 coordinate 2,639, forward strand.
CTTCGTCATCTGGGTCCTACACCCTTGTATTTTACTTTGCTATCTGCGTCCAACACCCTCGTATTTTACCTTGTTTTATGGGTCCCACAAACTCTTATTTTTCCTTGTTATGTAGGTCATACACACTCGTATTTCACCTTGTTGTCTGGGTCCAACACACTTGTATTTTATCTTGTCATTATGGTCCCACACACTCATATTTTACGATGTTATTAGGGTCCCACACGCTCTAATTTCACCTTGTTATCTGGGTCCCCTCACACTTGTATTCTACATTGTCATCTGGGCCCCACACACTCGTATTTTACCTTGTTATCAAGGTCCCACACACATCTATTTTACCTTGTTATCTGAGTCACAAACACTTCTATTTTTCCTTGTCGGCCGTATCCCACACACTCGTATTTAACTTTGTTATCTTTGTTCAACACACTTGTTTTTTGCCTAGTTATTCGGGTCACACACACTCCTATTTTACCTTGTCACCTGGATCCCACACACATGTAGTTTATCCTGTCTTTTGGTTACACACACGTTTTCCTTCTCATATGGGTCCCAAACACTTGTATTTTACCTTGTCATCTTGATCACACACACTTGTACTTTACCTTGTCTTCTAGGTCCCACACACTTGTGTTTTCCCTTGTCTTCTGGGCCCACAAACTTGTATTCTACCTTGTTTTCTGAGTCCCACATTCTTGTATGTTATCTTGTCATCTGATTCCCACACACTTTTGTTTTACCTGGTTTTCTGGGTCCCACACATTGGATTTTACGTTTTCATCTGGGTTACACACACTTGTATTTTACCTTGTCGTCTGGGTTACACATACTTGAATTTTTCCTTGTCATCTTGGTCCCACTCACTTTTATTTTACCTTGTCATTTGGGGTCAAACACACTTGTATCATACCTTGTTATCTGGGTCCTACTCATTTGTATTTTGCCTTTTTGTCTTGGTCCTACACTCTTGTTTTTACCTTGTAATATGGGTCCCACACTCTTGTATATTACCTTGTCATCTGGGTCACACACACTCGTATTTCATCTTGCCATCTGGGTCCCACACACTTGTATTTTAACTCGTCATCTAGCTTACACACACTTGTATTCTACCCTGTCATATGTGTCCCACAAAATTGTATTTTGCTTGATATCTGGGTCCCAAACACTTATAGTATACCTTGTTATCTGGGTCCACCAAACTTATATGTTACCTTGGTATCTGGGTCTCACACACTCGTAATTTACCTTGCCATCTAGGTCCACGTACAGTCATATTTTACCTTGTCATCTCGGTCTCACGCGCTCGTATTTTACCTTCTTTTTTGCGTCCCAAACAAACGTGCTTTTCCTTGTTATCTTTGTCCCACACACTTATATTTTTCTTTGTTATCTGGGTCCCACACTCTTGTGTTTTGCCTTGTTATCTGGGTCATACATACTTGTATTTTACTTTGTTACTTGGGTCCCACAGATTTGTATTTTACCTTGTTATCTGCCTCCAAATCACTTGTATTTTACCTTGTCATCTGGGTCTCAAACACTCGTATTTTTCCTTGTTATCTATAGCCCACACACTCGTATTTTACCTTGTTTTCTGGGTCCAACACTCTTGTTTTTTCCTTGTCATCTGGGCCTCACACACTTGTATTTTACTTTGCCATATGGGTCCCACAAACTCTAATCTTACCTTTTCATCTGGGTTCCATACACTCGTACTGTACCTTTTCCATTCCGTCCCACACACTTCTGTTTTACCTTGTCATCTGTGTCCCACACACTCGCATTTTTCCTTGTTTTCAGTGTGTCACACACTCATATTTTAATTTTTTATCTTCGTCTCATTCACTTGTATTTTTCTTTGTCATGTGGGTCCCACATTCTTTTGATTTTCCTTGTCATTTAGTTTCCTCACACTTGTAGTTTATCTTGTCTTTTGGTTTCACACATATGCATTTTACTTTCTCATACGGGTCCCACACACTTGCATTTTACCTTGTCATGTTGGTCCCACACACTTGTATTTCACCTTGTCATCTGGGTCCCACACACTTTTATTTTACCTTATTATCTGGGTCCCCAACACATGCAGTTTACCTTGTCATCTAGATCATAGAAATTTGTATTTTACCTTGTCATCGGGGTCCCCCACACTCGCATTTTTCCTTGTTATCTAGGACCACACACTTCTATTTTGTCTTGTTATCTAGATCAAACACGCTTGTGTTCTACCTTGTTATCTGTGTCCCAAACACTCGAAATTTACCTTGTCAATTGGGTCCCACACACTCATACTTTACCTTGTCATCTGGGTCTGACACACTTGTATATGACCCTTTCATCTGCTTCCCACACACTCATGTTTTTCCTTATCATCTGGGTCTCACACATTTGTATTTTATCTTGTCATATGGGTTACACACACTTGTCTTTTAGTTTGTCATCTGGGGCCCACATACTTAAGTTTACCTTGTCTTCTGAGTTACACACACATATATTTTACTTTCTCATCTGGGTCCCACGTACTTCTATATTACTTGCCATCTTGGTTCCACACTCTTGCATTCAACCATATCATCTGGGTCCCACACAAATATATTTTACCTTGTTTTCTGTGTCTCACACGCTTGTATTTTACCTTTTCAACTGGTTCCCATACACTCGTGTTTAACCTTAACATCTGTGTCTCACACACTTGTATTTTACCTTCTCATATAGGTTACACGCTCTTGTATTTACCCTGTCATTTGGGTCCCAAACATTTGTAGTTTACCTTTTCTTCTAAGTTACACTCACATGTGTTTTACTTCTCATATGGGTCCCACGCACTTGTATTTTACCTTGTCATCTAGGTTCAAAACACTTATATTTTATCCTGTTATCTGGGTCCCACACGCTTATATTTTACCTTGTCATCTTGATCCAACACATTCGTAATTTACCTTGTTTTCTAGGTCTCACACACTTGTATTATACCTTTTCATCTGTGTCCTACACACTTGTATTTCACCTTGTCATCTAGGCTCCTCACATTTGCATTTTAATTTGTCATCTGGGTCCCACACACTCGTATTTCACCTTTTAATCTAGGTCCCACACACGTGTATTAAAAATTGTTATCTGGGTCCCACACACTAGTATTTTACTTTGTCATCTAGGTCGCACAAACATGTATTTGTCCTTGTTAACTGAGTCCAACACACTTGTATTCTACCTTGTCATCTGGGTTCCACACAATTGTGTTACCCTTATCATCTGATACCCACACACTTGTATTTTACCTTCTCATCTGGGTCCCAAACTCTTGTATTCTACCTTGTCATCTGGCTTCCACACACTTTTTTTTTCCTTGTTATCTGGGTCTGAAACACTTATAGTTTACCTTGTTTCCTGGGTCCACTACACTTACATGTTTCCTTGTTATCTGGGTCCCACACACTCGTGATTTAACTTGTCATATTTTACCTTGTCATCTTGGTCCCACACGCTTGTGTTTTACCTTCTTATTTGCATCCCACACAAAAGTGTTTTTCCTTGTTATATGGGTCCCACACACTTGTATTTTACCTTGTCATCTGGATTGCACAAAACTGTATTTTACCTTTTCATCTGGTTTTCACACACTTGTATTTTACTTTGTTATATGGGTCACTCACACTCCTATTCTATCTTGTCGTCTGGGTACCAACACACTCGCATTCTTACTTGTTATGTAGGTCACACACACTCGTATTTTACATTGTTATCTGGGCCCAACACACTTGTATTTTGCCTTGTTATCAGGGTCCGACACATTCCTATTTCACCGTGTTATCTGGATCCAACACATTTGTATTTTACCTTGTTATCTGGGTCTCACACAATCATATTTTACCTTGTCATCTGGGTCCCACACATATGTAGATTACCCTGTCTCTCGACTACACACACATGTATTTTACCTTCTCATTTGGGTCCCACACACTTGTATTTAGCCTTTTCATCTTGGTCCCGCACACTTGTATTTTTGCTTATGATCTGGGTTCCATACACCTGTGTTTTACCTTGTTATCTGGGTTCCACAGTCTTGTATTTTGCCTTATCATCTGGGTCATACACACTTGTATTTTACATGGTCATCTGGACCCGACTTTTATTTAACCTTATTATCTGCTTCCAAATCACTTCTATTTTACCTTGTCATTTGGGTCCAACAGATTCGTATTTTTGCTTGTTATATAGGTCCTACACACTCGTATTTTACCTTGTTTTCTGGCTTCAAAATACTTTTACTTTCTCTTATTATCTGGGACCCACACACGTGTATTTTACTTTGTCATCTGGGTCCCACACAATCGTAATTTACCTTTTCTTCTGGGTCACACACACTTTTGTGTTTTATCTTACCATTAAGGATCCACACACTCATATCTTACCGTGTTATTAGGGTCCCACACGCTCGTAATTTACCTTGTTATCAGGGTCCCACACACTTGTATTTCACCTTTTCATCTGGGTCCTACACACTTGTATTTTATGTTATCATCTGGGTCCTAGACGTTAGAATTTTGCCTTTTCATCAGGGTCCCACACGCTCGCACTTTACCTTGTCATCTGTGTCCCACACACTCATGTTTTGCCTTGTCATCCGGATACCACACACTCGCATTTTACTTTGTTATCAGGGTCCCACACACATCTGTTTTACCTTGTTGTCTGGGTTCCTTGCACTTCTGTTTTATCTTGTCGTCTGGGTACAACACACTCGCATTTTTCTTGTTATCTAGGTCCCACACACTCGTATTTTTCTTATTATATGGGTGCAACACACTTATATTTCGCCTTGTTATCAGGGTCCCACACTCTCCTATTTTACCTTGTCATTTGGGTCCCACACATATGTAGATTACCCTGTCTCTCGGTTACACACACATATATCTTACCTTCTCATCTGGGTCCCACACACTTGTATTTAGCCTTGTCATCTTGGTTCCGTACACTTGTATTTTTCCTTGTGATCTGGGTCCCACACACTTGTGTTTTACCTTGTCATCTGGGTCCCAAGCACTTTCATTTTTCCTTGTTGTTTGGTCCAACACAATCGTATTTCACCATGATATTTAGGACCCACACACTCGTATTTTACCTTGTTATTGAGGTGTAATACACTTGTATTTTAACTTGTCATGTGGGTCCCAAACACTCGTATTTTACCTTTGCATCTGGTTTCCACAAACTTGTATTTTACCTTGTTATATGGGTCCCACAATCTTTTATTTTGCCTAATTATATGGGTCGTACACACTGGTATTTTACATGGTCATCTGGGTCCGAAAGACTTGTATCTTACCTTGTTATCTGCTTCCAAATCACTTGTATTTTACCTTCTCATCTGGGTCTTACATGTTTGTAATTTTCCTTGTTATATAGGTCCCACACACTCGTATCTTACCTTGTCATCTAGGTCCAACACAGTTCTATTTTACCTTGTTATCTAGGCCCCATACATTTGTATTTTACTTTTTCATCTGGATCCTAAAACTCTTATTTTACCTTATCATCTGAGTCCCAAACACTCGTATTACACCTTTTCCATTCAGTCAAACGCACTTATATATTACCTTGTCATCTGTGTCACACACTCGCATTTTTCTTTGTTTTCAGTGAGTCACATTCATATTTTAATTTGTTATCTTCGTATCATACTCTTGTATTTTACCTTGTCATCTGGGTCCCATACACTTGCAGTTTACTTTGTCTTCAGGGTTACACACACATGTATTTTACCTTCTCATCTGGAACCCACACACTTGCATTTTACCTTGTCATCTTGATCCCACAAACTTGTATTTTACCTTGTCATCTGGGTCCCACACACTTGTATTTACCTTTTCATTTGGTTCCCACACACTTGTATTTTACCTTGTTATCTGGGACCCACCCACTTTTAGTTTACCTTGTCATATGGGCCACAGACATTTGTATTTTACCTTGTTATCTGGGTCATACACACTAGTATTTTACCTTGATATCTAGGTCCTACACAATTCTTTTTTTTTCCTTGTTTTCTGGGTCCAACACACTTGTATTCTACTTTGTCATCTGGGTCCTAAACACAAAATTATACCCTGTCAACTGGTCCTACACGCTCATATTTTACCTAGTTTTCTGGGTCTTACACACTTGTATTCTACCTTTTCATCTGCGTCCCTCACACTCGTGTTTTTCCTTATCATCTTGATCTCACACAATTGTATTTTACCTTGTCTTATGGATTACATACAATGTTATTTTACTTTCTTATCTGTGTCCCACACACTTGTAGTTTCCCTGTCTTCTGAGTTACACACACATGTATTTTACTTTCTCTTTTGCGTCATACATACTTGTATTTTACTTCTCATCTTCGTCCCAGACACATGTATTTTACCTTGTCATATGGGTCCCACACACTTATATTTCACCTTGTCATCTTGGTCCCACACACTCTTAATTCACCTATTCATCTGGGTTCCACACATTTGTAGTTTACCTTGACACCTGGGTCTCACACAATAGTATTTTACCTTGTTATCTGGGTCAAACACACTTGTGCTTTACCTTGTTTTATGGGTCCTATACACTCGTATTTTTCCTTGTTATAAAGGTCCTACACACTTATATTTTCTCTTATTATCTAGGTCCTACAAACTTGCATTTTACTTTGTCATCTTAGTCCCGCATAATCATTATTTACCATTTCATTAGGGTCACACACACTTGTGTTAAATCTTATTAAGGTACCACACACTCATATTTTACTGTGTTATTAGTGTCCCACACGCTTGTATTCTACCTTGTTATCTGGGTCCCACACACTTGTATTTTACCTTGTCATCTGGGTCCCATACACTTGTATTATACGTTGTCATCTGGGTCCCACACACTTGTGTTTTGCCTTGTTATCCGGATCCAACGCACTCTCATTTTACTTTGTTATCAGGGCCCGACACACATCTGTTTAACCTTGTTATCTGGGTCCCTCACACTCCTATTTTGTCTTGTCGTCTGGATACCACACACTCGCATTTTTCCTTGTTATCTAGGTTCCACACACTCGCATTTTGCCTTGTTATCTGGGTCCAACACACTTGTATTTTCTCTTATTATCTGGGTCCAACAAATTTGTATTTTACTTTGTCATCTTAGTCCCGCACAATCGTGATTTACCATTTCAACTGGATCACACACAGTTGTGTTATATCTTATCATTTAGGTTCCAAACATTAATATTTTACCGTGTTATTAGAGATAAACACACATCTGCTTTACCTTGTTATCTGGGTCCCTCACGCTCCTATTTTATTTTGTCCTCTGGATACCACACTCTCGCATTTTTTCTTGTTATCTATGTCTCACACACTCGTATTTTAGCTTGTTATCTGTGTCCAACACACTTGTATTTTGCCTTGTTATCAGAGTCCTACACACTTCTATTTTACCTTAATGTCTGGATCCAACACATTTGTATTTTGCCTTGTTACCAGGGACCCACACACTCCTATTTTACCTTGTCATCTGGGTCCCACACACATGTAGCTTACCCTGTCTTTTTGTTACACACACATATATTTTACCTTGTCATCTGGGTCCAACAAACTTTTATTTTACCTTGTTGTTTGGGTCCAACACACTCGTATCTTATCTTATTATTTAGGACCCATACACTCGTATCTTATCTTGTTTTTGAGGTCTAATACACTTATATTTAACTTGCCATGTGGGTCCCACACACTCGTATTTTACCTTTCCATCTGGTTTCCACACACGTGTATTTCACCTTGTTATATATGGATCCTAGAGTCTTGTATTTTGCCTTATTATCTGGGTCATACACACTTGTATTTTGCATGGTCTTCTGGGTCCGACAGACTTGTATTTTACATTATTATGTGCTTCCAAATCACTTGTAGTTTACCTTGTCATCTAGGTCCTACACACTAGTATTTTTCCTTGTTATACAGGTCCTACTCACTCGTATTTTACTTTTTTATCTGGGTCGAACACACTTGTATTTTCTCTTATTATTTGGGTCCCACACACTTGTATTTTACTTTGTCATATGGGTCGCACACAAGAATCGTAATTTACCTCTTCTTCTGGGTCACACACACTTGTGTTTTGTCTTATCATTAAGGTTCCACACACTCATATTTTACCGTGTTTTTAGGGTCCCACACGCTCGTATTTTACCTTTTTTTCTGGGTCCCACACACTTGTATTCTAGATTATCATCTGGGTCCCATACACTTGTATTTTACGTTGTCATCTCGCTCCTACACACTAGTATTTTACCTTTTCATCGGGCTCTCACATGCTCGTATTTTACCTTTTTTTCTGGGTCCCACACACTTGTATTCTACATTGTCATCTAGGTCCCACACACTTGTATTTTATGTTGTCATCTGGCCCATACACACTAGCATTTTACCTTTTCATCAGGGACCCACACGATCGTATTTTACCTTGTCATCTGGGTCCAACACACATGTAGATTACCC
>JAYMFT010233270.1:0-11160 GCA_038088735.1 Panulirus argus
CAGGCAGGCCAGGTGATGATGAACCAGAAGGAAGAAGGAAGAGTCCAAGTAGACCAGGTGATGATGAACCAGAGACCATCAGAAGGAAGCCAGGCAGGCCAGGTGATGATGAACCAGAAACCATCAGAAGGAAGCCAGGCAGGCCAGGTGATGATGAACCAGAAGGAAGAAGGAAGAGTCCAAGTAGACCAGGTGATGATGAACCAGAGACCCTCAGAAGGAAGCCAGGCAGACCAGGTGATGATGAACCAGAGACTATCAGAAGGAAGCCAGGCAAGCCAGGTGATGATGAACCAGAGGGAAGAAGGAAGAGTCCAAGTAGACCAGGCGATGAACCAGAGACCATCAGAAGGAAGCCAAGTAAGCCAGGTGATGATGAACCAGGCGATGACCCAGAGACCATAAAGAAGAGGCCAGATGATGAACCAGAGTCCATAAGGAGGAGGCCAGAGGATGAACCAGAAACCATAAAGAGGAGGCCAGGTGATGCACCAGAAACCATAAAGAGGAGGCCTGGTTATCAACCAGAGACCATAAAGAGAAGGCCAGGTGATGAACCAGAGATCACAAGGAGGAGACCTGGCAGGCCAGATGATGGTGAGACAGAAGTTACAAAGAGTAAGCCTGGGAGACCACTTAATCGTGAACCAGAAAGAACAAAAAAGAAACCTGAGAGGCCAGGTGATACAAAACCAGAAACCTACAGACGACCTGGTAAGGAGCCAACGTCTTCGCCCAGAACCCCTGGCAGTGGTGCTCCAGAACCGAAAAGGAAGCCTAGCAAGCCTGGCTATAAGGAACCGCAGGTTCCTGGGAGGAAGACCGATGAACCTAAAGATAAGGAACCAGAGAAGTCACCTCTTAGGAGGCGTAGTAGACCCACTGGGACAGAGCCAGAGACAACAGGCAGAAAACCGAGTCGACCTGATACTGGATATGTTAAGACAACCGAGAAGCGTCTGAGTAGCACTAGCATTGACAGGAGTGACATTATGTTCAGCAGAAGGTCACCATTTTCGGGGAGAGAGAGCACCCCAGAACCAGACGATAAGTACCGAGTACGGAAAACGTCCAAACCCAGGAAATTATCCGTGGAGCCCGACCATCACAGGCGAAGAACCCCCAGCGGGGACTTGGATAACAGAACCCACAGTATGCAATCCCTCTCGGGAGTGTCTACCACCAGTTCGGTCCCCAGCTATATGCGGCCGAGAGGCGAGTCCTGCAGTTGTCGCCGCCACACTCCTGAAAGAGATATACACGAAGTTGAGAACTCCATTCTCAACGCCTACAAGTACACCCGTTGTACGAAGAAGATCTCAAAGCCCCCTGTGACCTACCACTACACTTACACCGTGACCCCAGACACTGCTGGTGGTGGTGGCGGGGGAAATTACTCTATCTACTTTGGTCCAAAGGACAAGCCTGTCCCCAGTGAGCCTGGGAGACCCTATGGCGCCGACGGAACTCGACCATCTCCATCACGGGAGGTACCAACACCTGATGGGAAGCAGCCTGCCGATTGGGAACACCCGAGACCTACAGGTTACCATCCAGGTGAACCAACAGACCGTCGACCAGGGGAACCAACGGATCGTTATCCAGGCGAACCAACGGATCGACGACCAGGCGAACCAACAGACCGTCGCCCAGGTGAACCAACAGACCGTCGCCCAGGTGAACCAACAGACCGTCACCCAGGCGAACCAACAGACCGTCGCCCAGGCGAACCAATAGACCGTCGCCCAGGCGAACCAACAGACCATTATCCAGGGGAACCAACAGACCGTCGCCCAGGCGAACCGGCAGACCGTCGCCCAGGTGAACCAACTGACCGTCGCCCAGGTGAACCAGCAGACCGTCGCCCAGGCGAACCAACAGACCGTCGCCCAGGTGAACCAACAGACCGTCGCCCAGGGGAACCAACAGACCGTCGCCCAGGAGAACCAACAGACCGTCGACCAGGTGAACCAGGTGACCGTCACCCAGGTGAACCAGGTGACCGTCGCCCAGGTGAACCAACAGATCGTCGCCCAGGCGAACCAACAGACCGTCGCCCAGGAGAGCCAACAGATCGTTACTTAGGGGAACCAACAGACGGTCGACCAGGCGAACCAAAAGACCGTCGCCCAGGCGAACCAACAGACCGTCGCCCAGGTGAACCAACAGGCCGTCGCCCAGGAGAACCAACAGACGGTCGACCAGGCGAACCAACAGATCGTTACCCAGGGGAACCAACAGACCGTCGCCCAGGTGAACCAGGTGACCGTCGCCCAGGTGAACCAGATGACCGTCGCCCAGGTAAACCAGGTGACCGTCGCCCAGATGAACCAGGTGACCGTCACCTAGGTGAACCAACAGACCGTCACCCAGGTGAACCAATAGATCGTCGCCCAGGTAAACCAACAGACCGTCGGCCAGGTGAACCAGGTGACCGTCGCCCAGGTGAACCAGGCGAACCAGGTGACCGTCGCCCAGGTGAACCAGGTGACCGTCGCCCAGGTGAACCAGGTGATCGTCGACCAGGTGAACCAGGTGACCGTCGACCAGGTGAACCAGGTGATCGTCGACCAGGTGAACCAGGTGACCGTCGCCCAGGTGAACCAGGTGATCGTCGACCAGGTGAACCAGGTGACCGTCGCCCAGGTGAACCAGGTGATCGTCAACCAGGTGAACCTGGTGACCGTCGCCCAGGTGAACCAGGTGATCGTCGACCCGGTAAACCAACAGACCTTCGACCTGGTGAACCAACATACCGTCGCCCTGGTGAAAAATCGGACCGATACCCAAGTGAACCAGCTGACCGATACCCAGGTGAGCCAGCAGATCGTCGACCAGATGAGCCAAAAGATACTCGACCAGGTGAACCAGCAGATCGTCGACCTGGTGAACCAGCAGATCGTCGACCAGGTGAACCAGTAGATCGTCGACCAGGGGAATGGGTTGTCTACAAAGGTGAACCAGCAGATCGTCGACCAGGTGAACCAACAGACCGTCGACCTGGTGATTGGATTGTCTACAAAGGTGAACCAACAGACCGTCGACCAGGTGACTGGATTTCCTACAAAGATGAGCCAGCAGGTCGGCGACCAAGTGAACCAACAGATCGTCGACCAGGTGACTGGATTATCTACCAAGATGAACCAGCAGGTCGTCGACCAGGTGAACCAACGGATCGTCGCCCAGGTGACTGGGTTGTCTACAAAGATGAACCAGCAGGTCGTCGACCAGGTGAACCAACAGATCGTCGACCAGGTGACTGGATTGTCTACCAAGATGAACCAACGGGGCGTCGACCGGGTGAACCAAAGGATCGTCGCCCAGGTGACTGGATTGTCTACAAAGATGAACCAGCGGGTCGTCGACCAGGTGAACCAACAGATCGTCGTCCAGGCGAACCAACATATCGCCAACCAGGTGAACCAGAAGACCGTCAACCAGGTGAACCAATAGATCGTCGACCAGGTGAACCAACAGACCGTAGACCAGGTGAACCAACAGATCATCGACCAGGTGAACCAGGTGATCGTCGACCAGGTGAACCAGGTGATCGTCGCCCAGGTGAACCAGGCGACCGTCGCCCAAGTGAACCAAAAGATCGACGACCAGGTGAACCAGGCGACCGTCGCCCAGGTGAACCAACAGACCGTCGTCCAGGTGAACCAGGCGACCGTCGCCCGGGTGAACCAGGCGACCGTCGCCCTGGCGAACCAGGCGACCGTCGTCCAAGCGAACCAGGCGACCGTCGCCCGGGTGAACCAGGCGACCGTCGCCCTGGCGAACCAGGCGACCGTCGTCCAGGCGAACCAGGCGACCGTCGTCCAGGCGAACCAGGCGACCGTCGCCCAGGCGAATCAGGCGACCGTCGCCCGGGCGAACCAGGCGACCGTCGGCCCGGCGAACCAGGCGACCGTCGAACTGGTGAGCTGCCAGAGGCACCGGGCTCCAGACGGGGCACAGTTGAGGAGGACGGTTCGCCCCCGAGGACTGGAGACGAACCCCACGGCCCTGACGCCTACATTATCCGGGGCCATCAGATTCGAGAGCTTGATACACGTGACGTCGACACCCACGAGAGCCGTAAACACCACACTTACATCCACAGGTCCACACAGGACACTCAGCTACACAGGGAACACAGACACACGAGCAGCGGGCGCGTCGCCTACCACACCACCGTCGGCCCCGATGGCGTCAGCCACCGGGAGGAGCCGTACGCCAGTGGTATGGAGCAGCCCACCCTGCCACACCCACACCACACCGACCGCATGCCGACGGACACGGATAAGACGCCCGACCGACGGCAATACTACGAGTCCCGGGTCCTTGACTCTCACGTGGACTCGCGGACCTTAACCTCGGACGAGAGACGAACCGGTGACGGATCCATCACACGCTGGAGCCGCGTCACGGGGTCTGTACCAGCCGGCATCACCACCGGGGGAGGTTATATCACATACGAACGTGACGGTACTGGTAGAGTACAGGTAGGAGAGGCTCCGTTCATGAGAGACCACCATACTGTAACTCCTCTCGACGGACGACCCACGTACGACCCAGCTGGGTACGTCAGCTCGTACGACCGCGATGGCGAGGGGTCTTGGCGTGTCGTCAGTGGCCGGGATGCCCACCTGCCATCTGGCGGCCTGGAGTGGCAACAGCGAGCTGCAGGCCAGCGCTGTAAGTGGTCAAAAGTTTAGCGGTATGGCAAGGGTAGAAAGCCACTTCTGCCCTCCCCTCCTCTCCCGTCATACTCTGCATCGCCACACTGCTTTACGCGTACCTAACTGCCTTTATTTCTTAACCACGCCTTCAGAACCTGTCCTTCATGAGAGACAATCCACAAGCAAAGGTTGCTAAACTGCCACAGTACAACTTATAAAAGTTTAATACTTTTCCCAACAGAGACGTGTCGCTAGATATCATCTGCCCAAGATCGTCTTAATATATATTTCTGTAGGTATGTCCACTTGATTGCCAAAGCTTCTCTTATCTGACACCAGAGAGTGCTCGTATACGGACGATATAATGTTGCCCAGCTTTTAAAGCTGGGTTCTACGTCTTGATGTCCAAGCTGCGGCTAAAACCTCGACGCCAGACGAGTTTTGTGACTTCAAGCATTATTTTTTTTTTTTACAGTTTGGGTCCATTAAAACTAACCTTTTTGTCACACATGGACTTGCCCACCTGACTAACGAAGCATGCCCGCTAGTTACGCCATCTGCTCACCACACCTGCACATCTTTTCAGGTAAAGCTTTCGCTCTCGGAGCTACAATGAAGCACACGTGTCACACCTTCAACAGCAGTGCCACACCTGCACTAGCTGGACCCCACCCCACCCTACCCATGTCTCCACCACTATACCATTCCCCCTTCGCTCTCACATACAGCCTTACTGCCTTCACCCTCCTCTGCCTGCTGCCTTCACGCACCTGAACCCACTCACTGTCTTCACGCACCTCAGCCTGTTGTCGTAACACACCCCTGTCCAGTCTACACCCACGCACATCCACGCTCTCTCTCTCTCACTCTCCCTCCACGCACCCGACCCCACTATCCTAGTCCACCCCAGTCCACTCTAGCCTATTTCCTTCATCCACAACAGCCTGTTACCTGAGTCCACTTCAGCTGACTGCCTGAGTCCAACCCAGATGACTGCCTGAGTCCACCCCAGATGACTGCCTTGAGTCCACCCCAGATGACTGCCTGTATCCACCCCAACCCAGCCACCCGCCTCTGCCCATATCCAGTTTCGTCCACGCCCGTCATATTTTTGCATCAACTCAGTGCGCATTTTCATACAGACACAGACCCATTGTTTACGTCCACTTTTTACGATTGTTTTTCTTTTTGAGAACCACTGTTTTCCTCCGCCCGGCCCTGTTATCATCCACTGCTTTCATTCAGTCCGAACCAACCCACTGTTCTCACCCACCTAAGCCCAGTGTGTGAGGCCAGGGCATCCAGTTGTTTTTTGTTCCTTCTTGCCCACGTGCCCTTCATTCCCTCCTCCTTCCGTCCACTTTGCCTTACGTCTCAGCCCACTCACCTCGTACAATTTACTCCACGGTTTACCTCCATCTCTTCCCTACTGTGTTAATCCATCCCAGCCCACCTCCTTCTTCCATCTCAACTCATTGTTTTTCTTCCACTCAGTCCCAGTTTTCCACCCAGGCAGGACATCACCAGTCCCTTCCACCTTGGCAGGACCTCACCAGTCCCTTTCACCTCGGCAGGATCTCACCAGTACCCTCCACCTTCCACCCAGGCAGGAACCTCACCAGTCCCCCTCACTCTCCACCTTCCACCCAGGCAGAACCTCACCAGTCCCCTCCAACTTCCACCCAGGCAGGACCTCACCAGTCCCCCTCCACTCTCCACCTTCCACCCAGGCAGAACCTCACCAATCCCCTCCACCTTCCACCCAGGTAGGACCTCACCAGTCCCCTCCACTCTCCACCTTCCACTCTGGCAGGACCTCGTGACTGTAGCCTGTCCTTGGGAATCCTTCACACGGGCTAAGGATCGAGTCTGAGTGCCAACCTCTGTAAGTGTGTACAAGACCATCCGACCCAGTCTTCTCTCGCTGTCTCTCTCGTGGCTTCGAACAAAATAAATCGAAGGGACGTGCGCGTCCCGAGCTGACACCTGACTCCTTACGCGTCCAGGCAACTGACGCACACACAGTACAAGGCAACAGATACACCAGTCCCTCTCGGGATGTGTTTTGTAAGCATGGTAATGACCCGTCAAAGAGTCACCAGGCCCCCCTAACCCCGGCGCGGGCCTTTGTCCTTTGGAAGGCCCGCGCCGTACCTCAAGAATCCAATTCTTCCCTCAACTTGTAAGAGACGAGAGTAGCGGAGCCATGCTGACCGGCCCTGCCACGCCTCACTTACATGTCGTTGTTGACGGAGGAGGAACAAGAGGGATGTGCCGTCCTCGTAAGAGGGTGCTCCTTTGTTGCCTCCCACGTCAAGGCCTTCCCCAGGCCGGTACAGAGGTCCTCGTCTGTCCTTCTAATGTCACGATTGTTAACGTTTTCTCTTTTGTGGCATTTTGGTCTACAGTTCCTGCACCAGCGATGTGAGTTTATCCAGTGTTAAAAGTTTGTTGATTCTTCTTCCTCTTCACTGGATTTTAGAAGTTAGTAAGTGTGCTAAACTCATCCGTAGTCATAGTTGCTTGAGTAATGAATTTGACTGGGTGTAGTTTTCAAGGAAAAGATACATTGCTTACGTCCAGTAGTAAAGATTAACTAGAAAGGCTAACATCAGCAAGCAAGCTCGTGCCTCCCTCTGTATTTTAAATCCTTCTATGGAACTTATTGAGAACTATTTCTGTGATGAGTTTCAACGCTGATTGAAATGAAATGGATTGGTAGCAGAAAAAGAAACTCATATTTTTTGTGATTTTGACGTCTAATGAATTTAAAATGGTCATCACAAATTTCTCATCAACAGTTTATGGGGTTTATGGACAGTATGTGGGATGTGTGGACAGTATGAGGGATGTAGACAGTATGTGTGGTGTGTGGAAAGTCACATCTTTCTCTCAGATTCCTAAGACATTGGCTGAAATATGGGGAAGTAATTCAGAGAAAAAGTAACTGAACGAATAGTATTTACTTCTTAGGTAACTCCTCTAATGGATGGATATTCTGAATTAGTCATATCAAAGATACACGTGTTAAATCTGTGGTGTAGGGCAGGTAAACAGATATCTTTGTGCCCGATCCATGAACTCAAATGAAATCCTCTAAGATTCAGAGAGAGAGAGAGAGAGAGAGAGAGAGAGAGAGAGAGAGAGAGATGGAAAAAGAGTTTGGGTGTTCTGAAGCAAGGAACAGGGCTTGCAGACCTCAGATCAATTGGTTCCCAAATGAAGGAACGGCGTACAACCTTGATTGTTGGGGAGAAGACCTCCGCGGCGTAACGGGTAGCTTTACCGACCATGACGCCCGGAAGGGCCGCCCTAGATAGGGCCTGAATTGGTTCCAATCCTGGTTGCGGAAGGCGGTCCGCAGTCCACCCAGCTGTTCATCCTCCCCCTGGGGCTGGTCGAAAAATTGGTCTACTCTCTTACGCTGGGATATATATATATATATATATATATATATATATATATATATATATATATATATATATATATAGCGTAAATGAGGTCATTAGTTAGGGCATTCAGTTTGCTTTACCCTCTCAGCTTACATTAAAGATAGATATAGATAAAGAAAACTTTTATTAAAGATATGATTTATTTATCAGCCGGGAGGAGAACGAGGTAGATAATAGATAAGGAAAATGGTCTCTGAAAGCAGAATTTATCCTCCGCGAAGAGTACGTACAGAGTTGGCACAAAACAGAATGGAATCACCACAAATGCATTCCGATCCTGTTTATAGGGATGAGCGCGGTCAACGAATCCCCTAAAACAGTCTGAGAATACCTTCCGCTGCCGTGGTGTGTTGTGGGGGCGGGGCGGGGCCAGTGGCCAGCCGCCGTCGGCCCACCCGCGGGCCAGTGGCCAGTCGCCGTCGGCCCGTGGGCCAACCTGGCCGTTAGGTTAGGTTAGTGACGCCATCAGCGAGCATAGTTCCAGTAGCCTGATGACGCTTTTATAGGTGTGTGTGTGTGTTTGTTTGTGTGTGTATTACGGGTGTGTAGTGGGTGTGATATATATGGGTGTTACAGGTGTGGACTGGGGCTCCAACAGATGTATTAGTATCACAGATGTGAAGTTGTAACAGTATTTGTATAACAGGTGTGTGTTGAGGCTGTGAGGGATGTATGGGGATTACAGGTTTGTGTTGTGGGTTTGACGGGTGTGCAAGTGTGTAACTACACGTAAATGTAACTAGAGAAGCTGCCTCAGGTGTGGGTCTGTAATCGGGTTTTAGCAAGGACAGGAGTGAAGATGTAGTCAGGTCAGGTGTAGCAGGGAGTGTGGGTGTAACTAGGTGAAGGAGTAGCCACGTGTGGCAGGTAAGTGGGTGTAGGTGTAGGCAGGTGTAAAGCAGTGAGGGATATATGTTTGTAGCCAGATGTAGCAGGGAGGGAGGTGTGGGCGTAGCCAGATTATGCAGGGATGGAGTGTGGGTGTAACCACGTGCAGAAGGAAGGGGATGTGGGTGTAGCCATGTGTAGAAGGGAGGGGTGCAAGGGTGTAGCCAAGTGTAGCAGGGCGGGAGGTGTGTGTGTGTGTGTGTGTGTGTAGCCAGACGTAGCAGAGAGGGAGTGTAGACACATCAGGGAGAGAGACGTGAGAGCAGCCAGGTGTAGTATGGAGGGAGGCATGGGTGTAGCCAAGTGTAGCAGGGAGGGAGATGTGAGTCTAAGGTAGTCATAGCAGAGAGGGAGATTTAGGTGTATCTAGGTGAAGCAGGGAGGGAGGGAGGCGTGGATGTAGCCAGATGTAGGAGGGAGGAAGGGAGGCGTGGGTGTAGCCAGGTGTAGGAGGTAGGGAGGGAGGCGTGGGTGTAGCCAGGTGTAGGAGGGAGGGAGGTGTGGGTGTAGGAATCCGGGTGGACTAGCAAGGTCGCCAACGGTCGCAGGTATCCACCAGACGTTAAGGTTGAACTTAAACACCTTCACTCCGGTTATTATCTCCACCACCGTTCTTGTCCATCCTCTTAAGCATGGAAGTATTGTTTTACTGATATATCCAACAGATATAAAGATATAATCGACTGCTTGATATCACTCGAGAGAAAATCCCCCCGAAGTTTTGTCGCGAAAGATATAACATAAAGAGGCTGTTTTTGAAGTGGTCGGAGCACGGCAGGTAATCAGTTGTGGTGGATAAGGTTTTTTATTTTTCTCGTGGTGCTGCTCCTCCCCGCTATCAGGTTGCAACACAGAGAGGGAGAGAGAGAGAGAGAGAGTGACGAATGATTCTCTCGGTTAACAAACGTCCACAGACATTGGCTAAGTTTTTCCTCAGTCGTCTTGTCTCGCTGTCACTCTCCTGCAGTCGGGACGGCCAGCCCCGTTCCCTTATGTTTTCGTTCACGCGCACTTGAAAGTTTTCCCCTCCGTTTTGTCTTTTTTTCGGGTCATAATCCTTATATTAGCTTCCTGTTTATATGTTTAACTCTATTCCTTAAGGGTTAGATAATATATACGCGTAGCGAATATATTTAGATTGAAAGATTAAGGTGTGGGAGATCAGTTGTCAAGAAGTTGTGGTGAACGATACTTGTGGTGGCGTGTGCGGTCAGCGGCGTACGATCAGCTGGTTGACGGGGCCGTTGGGCCGATCACGTCCACACACACACAAGCTGTCCGCTTACCACTTGCTCACTCATCTCGTCGGAGGCAGGCAGCGTTTCTCCTCTGTGGAAGCAAGTGACTGAATATTGTGACTTCAGGGGAAGCTCACAGTGAAACCTTTTGTCGGTGATTTGTGCGTAAAGGAGGCCGAGTGTATGAGGGTGACTTGGTTTCACTAGGAGTTCCCGTAAGGCAGGGAACTGACCTTCCTGCATTGCAAGGCTCGCTCAACTGATCTCCAGACACCACCTCCAGGTAGAGAATCACACTAGTATCCATCGCGTTGCCAGTGGCTAAGAGCGCTTGCCTGCTTCTTCAAGTACCGTGTCTAACCTTACCAAGTGTTTTCTTGTTGGAAAGTGACAAAATTATATTCAGCATCATGGTGTTCTAATAGGATTATACACACATGAGAAAAGGAAATCTTTCAGTCTTGTTTTCTAGTTTATAAAAAGAATTCACGGAATTCTTGATAGTGAACAAAGCAATGTGTGTCCCAAGCTAACCTTGGGTCACACCTCGCCCAACATGATCAACTCCCACGGAAGTCATTGTGATCAAAGACCAACAGGAAGTTCCCATATGCCCTCACTGATGTAAATTCAGACTCATGGGATTTACTGCGTATTTGTTTCCCTTTCCTCCCCTGTTAAGAGCCAACAGGTGATATTTTTCATGGTGATTTGGGGAAGGGTTGTGCTATAAGTGTTTGAGGTCAGGTCGGGAGCCCAAAGGGGTCAGGTCACGAGGGAAAAAAGGGGTCTATATCCCACAGGAATAGGATTAAGGTAAATCCTAAAATAGGGTAAGTGTAATTAACAGTGTAGGCGTCTGTGTTTATATATATATATATATATATATATATATATATATATATATATATATATATA
>JAYMFT010233281.1:0-11160 GCA_038088735.1 Panulirus argus
GGGGGGATGGGTCTTTCTTCGTCTGTTTCCTGGCACTACCTTGCTGATGCGGGAAACAGCGATCAAGTATAATAAATTCATATATAAATAAACATATGCAAGTGTGTGTGTGGATATATCTGAAATTTTCTATTTTCTATTTTTCTACAGCAAAGACAGGATGGCACTCTGCGAGGCTTATTGGCATGAAGGGGTCATTAAAGGTAACAAGTTTCTCTTATTTCATCATGTGATGTCCTGCAACTGTGCAATTTCTAATTTCTAAAGTAAGAGGATGCATAATACTCAGTGAGTCCCATCTCTTAAAATTTTATCCTATAAAAATTGAAGAGGCATGAGCAAATCACACATTAATCATGGCTGTCTCGGATGAAAAGGAAACAGAATTCGAGGAAAGTAATGAAAAAATATATATCAACTCCTTAACATGTTTCATATTCACTGCATCTTAACTTTCAACCATTCATAGTATAATGATGTATTGCTTTTTTCTTTGAATTTTTCAAATAACTGCTAACTGTCCACAATATCAAAGCGATTTACAAACCTGAAAGCTGTTATTGAGTCTCCTCTTATTCTTTTCTCTCCAACGGTGGACAAATTTATGGCCTCTATCCTATTCCTGCAACTCAGTTCTTGTATTTCTGGTACCATCTTTGTATGCCAGTGCATGTGTGTACAGCAATGGGAGGGAGTTCTGCACATGTGAGGCCCCCATCTTTTGTGTAATACTTTATTTCAATTACCAGTTTGCAATGTAGAATCGTAAAACTTTTTAGATTTCTGTACATGTACATTAACATGTCTTTATTAATTTTATTACATTCATTCACCATTCTTATACTATAAAAGTATTTCACATCTTTTTCAACAATTTTCTTGTTTAATTTCATGTCATGCTGTTCTATCCCTACATCTCTTGAGCTGTTCACTGTCTACATCATTAATCTGGTGTAGAAGCTAAAAGACAGTGATCAGGTCACCCCTCACTCTAAATTCTCTATTAGTTCCTTGTGCTTTTTCAGGTGTGGTAACCAAACCTGAGAAGCATACTCTAGTTTTGGCCATATGTATGATGTGAGCAGCTTCATGAATATTTCCTTATCCATAAACCAGAATGCAATTTCTATCATTTGCTAACAGATAGTTGGTCTCCATAACTGTTCATTTATGGTGGGATTCTGAAATAGGTTAGGGACAGTGTTTAAGGCTCTCGCACACAAATCCTGCAGATTATTTTCTGCTAGATGATAGCCTTTCATTGGATTTTGCTTCATCAATCATTTATCAGACCAGTTCTAAATATATATATAATTGTTATTTACCTATATGTAAAGAAGGGGAGAGAAATTTTCACTCAAGGGACTCTTATCACTGGGACATTCACTACCGTCACGAAACTTCTTAAATTTCTGTGTGATGTTTGCATCAACCATGTCTTCAGTCATTTTGTTCCATTCATCCTCCAAATGTCTTCTGGCTGTTCTATCTCTACATCTCTCAAAGAACATTTCACTGACCATGTCATCTGTTTTAAAAACTTATAAGGTTATGATCAGTTACCCCTCACTCTCTTCCAACAAGGACATTTAAGGCATCTAGCTTTTCCTTGTAACTAAGCTATTTTAATTCTGGTACCAGCTTTGTTGCTCTCCTCTGGACCTTCTCTACTATATCTTTGTTCTTCTTAAGGTATGGTGACCAAACTTGAGAAGCATATTCTAGTTTTGGCCTTATGTATGATCTGACTGTAATTACCAATCTGTATGGTAAGGGAGTTTTACTCGTGAACATTCTCTATCATTCAACTCTTAAATTCATGTACACTGTCTACATTAACCATGTCTTCAGTGATTTTATTCCATTCATCCACCACTCTTATACAATAGAAGTACTTCCTCACATCTTTTTTAACAAGTTTCTTCTTTAATTTAATGTTAGGTCCTCTACATCTCTTGAAGTACAGTTCTCTGTTTATGTTATTGATTCATTTTAAATACTGAAAGATTGTTATCAGATCACCCCTCACTCTTCTCCCTTCTGAGGCAGGCAAATTTTCCTATAACTTAGCTTTCTTAATTGTGGTACACACCATATTCATAGCTCTTCTCTGGATCTTCTCTATTGGCTCTTTGTGCTTCATTAGGCATGGTAACCAAACCTGTGTTGTATAATATACCTTTGGCCTTAATGTATGGCATGAACAGCTTGTTGAATAATTTCCTATCCATGAAATTGAATACTATGCTATTGTTTCCTAAAAGACAGTTTGTCTTCCTAACTATTCTCCTAAAGTGGGACTTCAGTGACAGGGACAGCATTGGCTCCAAAGTCTTTCTCACAAACAGATTCCTGTAACTTATTTCCTGCTAGATGATGATTATGTCAAGGCCTTCTTTCATTATGAACCATCCTCATTACATTACAGTTACTTGGGTTGAACTTCATCAACCATGTAAGAGGCCACTTTGGAGAATGTCCAAGGTCCCTTGTAAGATTATACAATTTTCCATGCTTTTAATGTTTCTCATAATCTTTGCATCTGCTGTAAACACAGTAGTCAGGTAGGAGCCCATACATACAGGTAAATCGTTTACATAGATCGAGAAGAATAATGGCGACAGGAGACTCTATGGCACTCTGCTGATCACCTTGACCCATTTGAAGAAGGCTCCACTGACATGCATTCTCTGTTCCCTCCCACTAGATAATTTTCTATGTATGGAAGTTTTCTTATCTGGTGATCATGCTTCTTAACCAGCCTCCCATGTGGTACAGGGTCAAATGCTTTCTAGCAGTCCAGTTACATATAATCCACACAGCCTCCCTTTTTGTCTAAGAAAGAGCGCACTCTCTCATTGAAATCTATGAGATTTATTACACATGACCTCCTTTCCCTAAATCGGTGCGGTCTCTCAATTAAGTAATTTCTCCTCAGTAGATATTCATCCATTTGTTTTCTAATTATCTTTTACAGAACCTTACAGACCACACTTGTCAGTGAGACCAGTCTGTATGTCAGTGCCTCTTCCCAGTCTCCTATCTCAGAGAAAGGTATGATGTTTGCCACCCTCCATTCCCTTGGTATTCTGACTCTCTCCAGTGGTGCCATACAGTATTTCAAAAGGTCTGTCCTTTGTATATGAACACATCTTCAGCACATATGATAAAATGTCATCAGGACCATGAGCAATGTATGGGTCAAGACCTTGTAGTACTTTGTGAATCTCTTTTCTAGATATCTCAAAGTTCTCTAAAAGCTCCTTTCCACTCCAACTTACTGTTGATCGAGCTATAGTGTCTTCCACTGTGAAAACACTTTTGAATTTGTTGTTCAGTTCCTTACATATCCTTACACCATCCATTACAATTCCTAATGTATCTCGGGGAAAAGTTCTGGGCTTTCTCCAGCCTTATCCACAATAATCTTTTTAAAGTTTCTTTGTTCCTCCGTTCTTATCTTGGTAATACTTATTTCTTAATCTCTTTACCTATTAAAACCTGTCTGGCTAGAACAGTGTGTGTGTGTGTGTGTGTGTGTGTGTGTGTGTGTGTGTGTGTGTGTGTGTGTGTGCACTTCAGTTTCAGTCATCAGTGAATGCTTAAATAAAAAGTCACTCCTATGAAGTTTAACAATGACTCTAAATCAGTCAGATTGTTCTTATGTCTATATTACACCATGATTTAGAGTCTACCCTGCTAATTTTTCATAGTTACAATAATAATATGAAATCTTATTTTTAATAACATTCATTAAAATCCTTTAAAAACTCATCATTTTATCTAACAGGAATGCAAGAAAACTTCATCGACAGTCAGCACATCAACTCTCTATGATCTTCAACATAAAAAACAAAACAATACAACAATAATTTTAAAGTATTGCAATATTCTCCAATACTGTAATAAAATTCGTCATTAATGGTAACCTAAACATCATCTGTGATTAAATATAAGTATTATATTTTTAATTATACTGAGATGAAACTTGGAGGTTTGTCTCCAAGAATGTCATTTATGAAGCTCCCTAGTTTACTACAGTAATAAAATGCATTTAATTGTTTGTCTTCTTTCATCATCCATATTTTCCTGCTCCTAATTGTAGTTTTACTTGTGTTCTTTTGTTTATTCAGTTCTGTCCTGGTTATGATAAATACTGTCTAAACTTATCGATGACAAGAGTGCCAAATCTCCAACTCCCCATGAACCTACAATCTTTAGATTACTCCTAACTGAACTGGAGTCACTTTCAAGAAAAAATGCCTTAAGATCTTGCTCCATGGCCTTTAAAGGGCACCTTGCAAAGGTCCCCCTACCTCAGGCAGATAGGAAAAGAAGGAATAATGAAGCCCTCTTAAATCTTACCTTCAAATCAGGAAAAGGCAAAGCCCCTAGTTCAATGTCTTCTGTTGGTATTGCAATGGTGGTGGTGGTATTGGCCCACCCAATCACAACTATTTTATCTTGCTAATGTTGCATGCTTTGAAAGTAAGTCACCAAACTGAGTTGGACATTGAAATTATACCTAATCACAACTATTTTCTCTTTCTAATGTCATACACAGGCTTCGAAATTTAATCACTGAACTGAGTTGGATTGCTGGCATTGTACTAAATCACAACTATTTTCCCTTGCTAATGGCACAGTGCTTTGCTAATTAATCACTGAATTGAGTTGGATGGCTAAAATTATATATAATCACAACTATTTTCCCATTCTAATGTCACAATGCTTTGAAAATCAGTTATCAAACTAGTTACACTGCTGAAATTACACCCAGTCACAACTATTTTCCAACTAATCACAACTATCCTCCCTTGAAAATGTAAGTGTAAGTGTACTATGATAAATAATTAAAGAACTGTGCTGGATAGCTGAAATCATACCCAAATCACAACTATTTTCCCTTGCTAATATCACAGTGCTTTGATATATAATCAGTGAACTGAGCTGAATAACTGAAACTATGTACATGCATGTATCTGTGAGTAAATTCTACATTGAATTAGGAATACGAGTGAAATATAATTCTCATGTTAATATAGTGGTAGATAAAGGTCTAATTTTTTTCAAGTTGTCAAACAAAATTCTCTGATATTTCAAAATTTTCCTTGCCAAAAAATATATCATCACTGACATTTCCAGTTTTTTCAGATTAGGAGACACCATCTGAACATCAGAATGCGGAGGAAAAATGTAGTTTCAGCAGTGGCAAAGGATATGTGAATCAGGTGCTTTAAAACATTTGATAAAAACTTATGAGAAACAGAAGGATTTGTATGTGGCATCTGGGATCTGGAAAAAGCATACAACAGGGTTGACAAAAATGCTTTGAGGAGGTTGTTGCAAATACATGGTGTGGGAGGAAAGCTACTAGAAGCAGTAAGGACTTTTTACTACATGAGTAAGGTGTGTGTGCAAGAAGGAAGTGAGGAGAGAGAAAGTTTTCAGGTGAAGGAGGGTTTGCAGCAAGGGGTGTATGATGTAATTTTGGCTATTTAATATTCAGGAATGGGGTGGATAGGAATGAAAGTGAGAGTTTTGGGGAGAAAGGTAGGTTTCCAATCTGCCAAGAAGGGAGACCTGGAAGGTGAGTCAGTAGTCATTTGCTGATAACAAGAAATGATGGCATACTCAAGTGAGAAAATGCAGAAGCTGGTATCCAAGTCTGGGAGAATGTGTGAAAGGAGAAATTTGAGAGTAATGTGAATAAAAGCAAGACTATCTGGTTTAGCAGTGGAAAGTGATAGGTTATTTGGAGTGGGAGTTTGAATGGAAAAAACTTGGAGGAAGTAGAATGTTTTAGATACCTGGGAGTGGCCATAGCAGTGAATGGATCCACGAGAGCTGAATTGAGCCATAAGGTGAGTGAAGGTCATAAATGCATTGATGAATGCATGGAAAGTGGCCCCTGTCTGTGAGGGAAAAGATGGGTAAGTTTGAAGGTATAGTCATCCTATCAGTGATGTGTGGATGTAAGGTGTGAGCCCAACATAAAAAAGCAGGGAAGAGGGTGAATGTGCTGGAAATGAAGTGTTTGAGGACAATATGTGCTGTGAGGAGTGCTGGTCAAATAAGAAATGATTGGGTAAGAAAGAGGTGTGGTGGAGAAAGGAGTAAGTATGAGAGAGCTGCAAAGGGTGTGCTGTTATGGTTTGGGTACAGAGACAGAACAACTAAGATATACATATCGGAAGTGTAAGGAACAAAGAAAAGGATGAAACTGAGGAGGAGGTGGAATGATGGGAGTATTGACTGCCTAAACATGAAGGAGGCTGTGTGGTGTGTATGGAATACAGTAAAATGGTTTGATGTGGTAAACATGGGGCAACAAACTGTTAATGGGATGAACCAGA
This sequence comes from Panulirus argus, assembly GCA_038088735.1. NCBI lineage: Eukaryota > Metazoa > Arthropoda > Malacostraca > Decapoda > Palinuridae > Panulirus > Panulirus argus. The sequence continues at coordinate 6,357 of JAYMFT010233281.1, forward strand.
GAATATGAAGCAATTATGAGAAACCACAGAAAGGTCTGGGGGCTCTAGTTTTGGTCCATCATATATAACAGGTACAAAAAGGATGAGAGCAAATGAAGCCGTTCTTCACCAGTTGTTTACACAGGACAAATAAGTGCTTAGGATCTTTAGTCAAGAAGTTGCATCTGGGGCATGAAATGTCTTGTGATATGATGAACTGGTGTTTGTTGTGCAGGAAAGATGGATGGTGTCCAGCACATAAAGTGTAATTTGTCCACATGTAGTGGTGTTCCCGCATTCTGCCTACAAGTTGTTAAACCACAAGCATCATCAAGGATTTTCCCACTCCAAAGGAATGTGCCTTACCCTCTAACTGCAAGGACCATAGCCCCAAAAGTGATGGAGCCCTGTGACAGAGGTCCCGAGTTGTGTCATACCTAACTATTACTGGTGTCTATAAGTGCTTCCAAACTCCACCTGCAAGCAGTAACACCATTCATGAGAAATCACTAACAGAGTTGTATCACTGTCAGCAGATGAAAAGGAGTACAGTGTCACAGAGGATTTTGCTGCCCCCAAAAGAACCCACCTTACCCGACTCCCATATGAAGTACAGCCTCGAAAATATCCTGAGACTGCATAGCAAACTACTGTCTACACAAATTAATGAACCAATTACACAGCAAGCTAGACAGTAAACTTGCTGATACTTATCATGTTCCATATACTGAGGAGCAAAGCTTATTAATAAAATGAAGTTTCTTAATTGTTCCATCTTCTACAATAATCACTCTACTCACAAATCCTTTTGTATGCAAGAGGTAATGTAAAATGCAACAAATTATCTACCACTATATTTCATTAAAACAAAAACTTTAAAATCCATATACCTTAAGTCTGTTTTTCTTCTGCTGATGATTCAGGTACTTGCGAGGTTTTTCTTTCAGCAGAATCATTTGAGACTTTCTGTTCTGGCTTACGTTTCTCATACTGAGGTTTTTTGAAGGCTTGGTGCAAAACCCTGTGAAGCCTAGAAGCCTTCTGAGGACCGAGACCAGGACAAAATGATAGCTCTTCCTCAGATGCCTCTACAATCTTCTCCAATGAACCAAAATTTGACAAAAGGGTCATAGCATCTGTGCGATTAATGGATTTCACTGATGTAAGAGCATCAATGAGCTGAAATTATATGATAAAAATTATGTTTCTAAATATCTATTGCTGTGCTGGATTTTCAAATATGTCAAGCAGGGTCTGTATGACTGGAATTACAATCTTGACTGGTTGACTCTTAAAAATGACAAGATTTTTAAATGGTATGACAATAGACTAACAAACTATTCTGACAAAAAATCAACAAAACCAAAGTACACAGGCAAAAAATAAGTTGAAATAAGAAGACTTCATCTTTATAATAAGGTCAACTTTGCAGTTCATGTAAAGACCATTTCCAAAAGGAAGGAAGTCTTCCTTTTCCTATTATGTAGGAACAGATACACCCTAACAGATGATCAGATCCATGGGAATGGGTTATTCCCTTCAAACAACAAGAACATACAAGCTGTCAGGAGGTGGGTAGGAAGAAACCCCATTTGAACACAATCACCTGGTCTTAGGATGAAAATAACCTTTTTCATTCAATTCAACTTTCCCTCACTGCTAATAAATGAGTCTTGAATATGTCTGTGTGCAAGAGTAAGGCAAAAAAGATGTAAGGATACATATATCTACACTTAAAAGGTTAAACTGTACTACCTAGGCAAGTAAAAAAGCCTCTACAAAATTTGTATATAGTAAAATTGATGAGAACACACTTAAAGGTCCTTAACCCTAATAGTCATACCTTTATTTTCCCTAGCCCAAAGATTTTTTTCAGCATTGCTCTTAATACATGGCAGCAAATGATGCCTTTGTTGTTCCTGGTAGCTTCCTAAAACTGCCGAATGAGTATGTACCAAGTTCTTCCCATTTCTATTCCAGGTGAGCTGAGAGCAACATGTGGTTTCCTGTGTCTTAGGATGCAAAATATCCCATGCTATAAAACTAATGTATATTTTCCTGGATGAATTATTTCTCTATTTCTTTGTCATTTATGATAAAATAGGAGTTTTCACAAGATTATTTTTTCCAACTACGAAACAACAGACTGTATTCCAAATTTCACTGGACAGCATAATGTACAATTCTTTACTATTTCAATTTATGATCATTTTTTATGAAAAAACTAACACAGACATGATAAACAAATGCCAGACAAAACAGAAACAATTCCACTAAGATCTAGCTACAATAAGTTGCAGGATACTGAAATCAAGGATAATCAAGCTCTAGTGGCATTAGAAACAAGCATAGGATTGTTCCATAAGCCAACATTCTCTTCATATTTTTGGGTCTTGCTGGCTTCCGTAAGGCTAAAAACAAGAAAGTAAGTTGTTGCACATTACAGTGATTAATGAAAGCATGTGCAGTACCTTAATGTGGTATGAGGAAGGTTGGTCAAATATGAAATGACTGGGTAAGAGAGAGGTGTGGTAGTAAAAGGAGTATGTCTGGAATGGCTGAAGAGAGTTTTCTGAAATGGTTTGGACATTCGGAGAGAGTGACTAAAAGGAAATACAAGTCCAAAGTGGAGGGAACAAGGAATAGGAGGAATCTAAGGAGGAGGTGGAAGGATGAATTGAAATATGCTGTGAGTTAAAGGGTCTAAACATGGAGGAGTGTGCGAGATGTTACCTTACAACTGTTCCAAATTTATGTCAGAGATGGGTGTCAATAGATTTTGATCTTTCTCTTCCAAACACTAATGACATAAAGCAGACTTATGCTTTCAGTTCTGTGACACCAAATGTCATCATTCTGGGTACTTACCATAGAATATGGGTTAGTATCTTGTTTCTCCATAATGAGGTCAGGTGGTTTGTGTTCAAACATCTTGTACACTTCTATAATCCGTCCTGCCTCTTCTTGACTCCAAGCTAGCATCAAGGTCATGTCTGCCATCACTGAGATCTTTGTTAACTGCTTTAGCTCATGATGAGGATCCTTTACGTCAACCTACAGACAGATTAATGTATATATCCACATAACTAACACCTGGAAAAAAGTACAGTCTCCCAAATCTATAAACGAACAAAAATATTTATCATACTTATAATATTCTGATCATTAATGGTATATAGTATTAATGCATAATTCAGAAGTTACAGACCAAACATGGAATTACAAAATTCACATGCCATGCCAAGTCAAGTTAATGTCCTTACATACAAAGGTGTTTCCTAAATTCAGTTCAACTGACTAGTGCAAATGGATACTAGCCTGACCTGCTGGCACATGTCAAAAGATACATATTCAAAGAAATAAAAAGGGACTCAAACATAAGCAGGTACTTGGTCCTAACAAAGCTGTTTGTAATGGTGGAAAGGGATCAAAATCTCATAGATTAGCATGGTAAGAGTTGAAACATGTACAGTAAACTTTTCATGTTACTATGGAGGCACAAATAATGTCACTTGTAAATTAGAACTGATGTATTTGTCAAATCCATCGTTGAATGTACCTATACTTCTGCTCAGAGATACTGGAAACGGATTATTCCCACTTAATGGTATGTTAAATTCTATCAATACAATATCAGATCTTCTTCATTACAAATTTCTGCTAACTGATCATGTACGTCTTTAGTCTACCTCTGGTGTCTGTGCAGGGGGCTTGTGCAATAATCCTATTGTCATATTCTTATGAAACCTATCTTTGGTATCAACAAAAATGGAGGTTTTCAGCACAGGATTAAGGTGATCTGATACAAAGAACAAGACACAACTGCCTTCTAAATATCCTTTAACATTCCTAATTAGAGTGAACCCAAGAAATGTGTATTACTTGGTGAGGAAATCTCTAACATCTCACCAAGATTCTAAAATATGGATTATATAATTTAAGTGATCAGTACTAACTTCTATAGTCTGCAAAAGCTTATAGTCCTAATCTTTCCTCTCACCAAACATATAAAACAACTAATAATCAATTAGGTACCTGATGATATACTAAGAATGGTACTGGGATGTTTTTTTATAGTGAGAGGGATGTAGTTACCAACAAATCAAGACTTGCAGCTCATACTACTAGTTACCTTAAATTAACATTAAAATAAATATGTTCCATCATAACATTAATAATCATACAAAAAACATTCACTCATGAACTCTGAAAAATGAACCAAACTATCATATCAATAACCAGGATTTTTGTATGGATTAAACACTCAGTAATCTAATTACTTACAAGTACTAGCAGAACACGCAGTTCATACTGACAGCCGAGTTGCTTGATTCGATCATGGATGTAATTTGGATTGAGGTTGTGGTAACGAAGACTCAGAAACAACGCACATGAAATGGCGCCCATCACATAATCTGGAACGATTTCCCCATATTCCCATGGTACATTGCGAATAGACTTTAAGATTGGATTGCCTCTCTGCAAAGTTAAGAGAAAAGAATATGTAAAATTAAGGTCTTACAAAAATTTCAATTCAAAAGTACTTTATGCAACAATTTATGAAATCATCTGTTATGTACTGATACTAGTTACCAGGGATAAATGCAGAGATGGTTCTATGGCATGAAGAAGCTCAAATTAGGACATCCCCAATGTTGGGCCATAAATTAACTTAAAACAATAACAACTGCAGTAATTTCCTTTTTTAAGACTTGTCACTCTTCACTTTTTCCACATAATATGGTGACTGAGTCTGGAAAAGTGTGTGAAAGGAGAAAGTTGAGAGTAAATGTGAATAAGAACAAGGTTATTAGGTTCAGCAGGG
>JAYMFT010233292.1:0-10000 GCA_038088735.1 Panulirus argus
TATATATATATATATATATATATATATATATATATATAGTTAATGCAATGGTCTTAATAAGAGCCTCAGTCGTCCGTGCCGTCTCAGCTGACATAAAAAATGCAATAAGTAAATAACACAGAAGAGTGGGATTGCTAGCGGTCACCTCACAGGTAGTAGGGAGGTCACCTCACAGGTAGTGGGAGGGTCACCTCACAGGTAAAGACAGGGCACAAGGCAGTGAGGGACAATAGCAGGACAGGTCAGCAAGTTCAGGTTGGAAACGAGGCAGGTATGGGGAAAAGGCAGAGCAGGACAGCTTGAAATCATCTCCCAGGTAGAAGCAAGGAGCAAGGCAGGTAGCGAACAGGGCACAGCAGGTCAAATCGATATTTATGTTGACTGTTTAATACTGTTAGGGAGAATAAAGAAGGCGGTGGTGGTGTCTTGCTCTTCATTAAACCTTGGCTTAATCCCGTGCTAAAAAGTGTTGTAGCTGTTGATAAAATCGACTCCAGTTTTTTTTAGAGAGTAAATATAATTCTTTTAAGTAAGTTCCTTTAGTATTAGTTTATATATGCCCCAGCACAGACACCAGACTTAGACGGAAGACTTTCTAAACAGTCAGCAGAAGCATGTAATGAACAAAGATTTGATCGTAGAGGGAGATTTTAACATATGTCGGTATCAAAGTAAATAGAATTCCTTTCCCGTTTTCTAGGGCGTGGACTCTACCTGTATTTGCTTTATAGTGCCCTAACACAATCAGTTGAGGAGCCTACTCGCAGTTAGAACATATTAGGTTCAGTTCTAGTTACAAACGAGGATCTTCTTTATGATCTTGAAGCTGGAGAAACGTCTGGTACAAGTGATTACTTTTAAGGTAACATTCAACATTCCCCGTAATGCTGGTCGACACAAGAGTCGTATAGATAATAGCATATATTAGGCTTTTAAATTTCAGTGGTCTTTGCACTGCTTTTGCCTGGCAAGCCTAGGATGATATCGGTTATGAGAACGATTTGGACGTAGCTTGGAAAAGCTTCAGTAAAACTTTCAAAGTATAAGACGGTCTTTGTCCAAAACGAGGCTGAAGTGGTGGTACGTTGACATAAAGAAATGTTGGTTGTCTAAGAAAGTAGCACAAAAAAAAAAGGCTCAAAGAGACCAACAGTCAACATGATAGAGCAAGTTACATTAACTCGCGTAAACTAAGAGACTTATACATCAAAGCAAACGTGAGTATGAAGCACATATTGCTGGGAAATGCAAAAGAAACATTTAAGAGTTTTTAGGTACGTTTAAAGTAAGAGAGTCATTACTTAGTCATTTGGGCCATTAATTACAGAAAACTGTGTTTTCATTCAAGGCGACGAAGCCATAAAAAAAAAATTAAACTATTTTTTCTCAGTTGTATTTATGGAGATGAAGACACAACCCATGTCCCGAATCCAGCTTCATTTCTAAGAGAGAAAAACATAAAACATTGTGCAGCATATTAAGATAAAAGATGAAGATACCGTTATCAACGGTAAATGAAATTAAGGTAAATAAAACGGCAGACCCAGATAAGTTTCATCCCGGGGACACTGAAAGAGGCGAACAGTGAGATAGTTTAACCCTTGGTTCCTGTCTTCAATAAGTCACTTGCTACGGGAAATGGAAGATTGCCAATGTAACACCGATATTCAAGAAGGTAATACATCACAGCCTGGAAATTATTGCCCAGTTAGCTGAAAGTCTGGAGCTGGGAAACTTGTAGAAACATCTTTCGGGAGAGAATTGTATACTGTTTAGAAGACCACCACTTAATAAACGATTCTCAGCATGGTTTTCGACGAAATCGCTCATGTCTGACAAATCTCCTTGATATATTTAATGATGCAGTCAACATGTATGACGGAGCGGAGATGAAGTAGACGATGTCATCAGTTTAGAATTTCAGAAAGCGTTCAATAAAATTCCACATTAAAGTTAACAAGCAAAATATGTCATATGATATAGATGCAATTTAATTTATATGAATAGAAAATTTGGTGATTAGTCATACTCAAAGGGAAGTGACTAACGACCAAACCTCAGAATAGTTAGACATAAGTGGTGTGCCACAGGGATCAATCTTGGGACCGATTCTCTTTCTCATATATATATTAACGATACAGATAATGGGTTGTGTTGTAAGATGACAAAGTTCAAGGACGACAGTAACGTTGCGAAGTAAACCTACAAGAGAAACTGAACGTCTGTAGCTTCAAACTGATGGCCAGGGCTTACAGGTGGCAAATATATTCTTAATACTGATAAGCGCCCAGTTTTATATATCGGCAGTTAAAATGAAAAGCGAGCTACAGTGTGAATTCTTTTGGACTGCAAAAGGTAAATGAGGAAAAAGACTTGGGTGTAATAATCTCTGGTGACCTAAAGCCAAATAGTAAGAAAGGATGAGCGAAATTTGAATGCATAGTTAGGGCTTTCGACTTTATGGAAATTTTACTAACTCCACGATTCATCGATGGGTTCCCACCTTGATTATTGTGTTCAACTTTAGTCACCCACTTGAAGAAAAAGACAGACAAAATGGAGATGGTACAGAGGCGAGCTACCAAGATGATTCCTGGAATGAGAGATAAATCCCATGAGAACCGGTTAAATGTCTTGGATTTTTGTGCCTTAGAAGAGAGAAGGTTAAGAAGTGATCTAATACAGACAGTCCAGACTATCAAAGGCTTTGGTGATCTCAATCTACCCGGCAACTTATGTTCACGTTTACCTGATGTCACTCGTAGTAATGGATACAAAGTCATGGGCAAACGTTTTACTCAGAATGAGAAATACTTTTTCTTTAACAGGATCAATAACATACGGGATGATTTACTAATTATTAGAGTAACTGAAAGCAGTACCATAGATACGTTTACGAATATAATCCTTTCTGCTCTCACACCATTCTATTGAGTTCTGATATCTTCCACTATCACAAATTGCCTCGAGAGGACCCAACGGTATCTTCTGTATTAAAAAAAGATATATAATCCAAGTCCAGGTCCCGTTAACGTTCTTCCTGTTTACAAAATCTTCTCACTGGATCATATCGTTCCCAACAATTATCGTTTCTGAAAGTTGTCATTAAATCTAGATGGACTCTGCTGATGTAGTTACTTTAAGTATATTAGGTTTAATGTTCTCTCAGTCTCTTGCTATACTTTACGATCCTTACGCCCAGTTCTCTTTCCACTGGATTAAATGGTTTGTGTGGCGCATATATTCTAATTATTTGTGCAGCTCTTATATGTTATTTGCATATACTCATTACCTATGTTTTTTAGATGTATTTATTTTTCATTGCAGAAAGTCTTATCTGCTGTTGATCGATCTGGATAATGAGCAACTATTTCGTGTACAGCCAAGTGGCAAGGTTGAGACGCAAGTTGCTGATCAGGATTTGATTGTCAACGTTTCGACAGTTTGTCTTCCTCGGGAGAATATTCCCCGTGAGGAAGACAACTGTCGATACCTTGATCATAAAATCCTGGTTAATAGTTCGCGTCTCATTGCAGCGTTACCACCAATCTGTCAAAGTGAACGACATTCATTTGTCAGTAACTCGTTACCATGACGCATTTTGTTGGTTCGGACTACTGATGTAGAGGTCTTCGTTGGTTGTGTAATTATTTTCTGTATCTTATGTAGCCCTTGTATTTTCCAGGTGTATTTTCCTGTTAGTATCTCACATCTGCAGTGGGTGAGGACACCTTGTAGGTGTTGGGGCCGTGCTTAAGCAGCAATTCTGTAATGGGTTCTCTCGCCTGACAACGTCCTCCTTCATGGTTGGAAAGCTGTGGAGCAGAAAGACAGGCCTTCGTGCCATGCCTCAGCCAAAGAGGGTGGTTCAGTCTTTCTGTAGACCCAGGGTGCAGCAACCACTCGATACACTATCAAACCTTACATTCAAGGCGTAATGTGTATATCTTCCATGCATGTGCTTTGATGAACCAGTTTTTGTAATCAGGGTGTTTACGAAATCCTTGGGGAGCAGAGGATATGTATTCGTACTTCACAGTTTCCCGCATTATCGAGGTAGAGCTAGGAATAGACGAAAAGGCCTCATCCGCTCACATCCATTCTCTAGCTGTCATGATTACTGTAACGGTGCCACAGCTCCCTATCCACAACTAGGACCCATAGACCTTTCAGTGGTTCTCTCCGGCCGCTTCACATTTCCTGGGTCAGTCCATTCATAGCACGTCGCCCCCGTATACCACATCGTTCCTGTTCATTCTATCCCATGCACGCCTTTCGCCCGCCTGCATATTCAGGCCTCGAGCACTCAAAATCTTTTTCACACGCTTCTTGCATCTCCAATTCGGTCTCCCTCTTCTCCTTGTCCCCTCCACTTATGACAAATATATCCTTTTTGCTAACTTCTCCCTGCTCATTCTTTCCATATGTCCAAACCATTTTAACAAACCTTCAGCTTTCTCAGCCATGATTATCGTATTACCACGCATCTTTCTTACTCTGCATTATTTACTCCATCAAACTACTTCACACCACATATTGTTCTCAAACATTTCGTTTCCAACATATCCACCCTCTTCCGTACATTCTCCTCTATAGCCCATGCTTCGCATTAGCATAACATCGCTGGGCCTACTATACCCTTAAATATACCCATTTTCGCTCACCCAGATAACGACCTCTTCACACATTCATCAGTGCTCTCGTAATACTTTTATTTTTCTGAGGCTCAAGTTTATAGCGTTAAAATTCTAGAATCAGCTATCTCTGCCTCCCAGCACAATATACAGCCATAGAGTGGGGCATCCTGTTCATTATTACCTAACACTAAAGGTTAAGGGTTTCCTATACGCTGGTCTGTCTTCATGGAGATATCAAGGAGGCCTGTACGATATGTTTTTCCTCAAGTTATGTCATAATTTGTGAAGCTTTGGCACCCTTACAAGATGACAAACACTGGTGTTTAAAACTCTTGATAATCATATTCATTTGCGACAAAATCGTCTCCAAAAGTACCTCACATCTCACCACATATGTCAGACAGTATTCCTAAAGTCCGCATTGACCATATGCCTGGCAGCGGAGCAGCATACGCCAACGGATGCATAGCATCCATAAACAAAGTTTACTAAGCTGGGTTGTTTATCATCTTTTTCAGAAAATTATATTTCATTTATTAACAAACTCATGCATCTTTTTTTTTTTTTTAAGTATTTGAAAATATTTCTCTCAGTAAGTGTACGGTGGATATTAGAAGTGGCAAAGTGAAAAGGTTAATTTCTTGTTCCAGATCATTTACGAAGAGAGGGCGCCTTGACTCCACTGAAACTATTTCGAGCAGAGCCATACCAATCTTTGATTTCTATCTATCTATCTGTATATCTATCTATCCATATCTCTGACGCCTTTTCCTATCAGAAACTCGGTGAAGGGGGTGGACACACATTCTCCATAACTGTGAACTCCAGTGTCGCTTCTTAGCCTTAATCAATGACCTGTATTTTGAAAGACCTTGCAGGCAGGAATTTTAGCTCATTGTTACATAGGCGGAGGAACTGAGAAGATAAGACGAATGCATAGTCAGAGAGATGGATCTGAGACTGTGAATGTTGCACAAATGGATGAGGACAAGCAATAGGAGCGCTGGTGGTGATGACCGTAAGGAGATTTCCAGTCGCCTTAATGTTGGTCAAGGGGGATCCCGAGAACCGACCAGCCTTCCTCGACCGTTAGCGTCAGTCCACCTTCAGCGCTGAGATGACGTGCATCAAGGGGGTAGAGAGAGAAAGAATGTTGGGGTGGGGGCTGGTAGAGCCATACAGCGTATGACAAATATAAAGCTGATTTACTGTATATATATGACGATTTTTTTTTTACAAAATTATTCGAACGTTTTCAGCTCCTTTTAAAAAGAAATAAATGTGTGTGTTTTGAATTACTAGTAGTTCATTGATTTACACAAATGACTCATGAAACAAATGAGTCCGTTTCACCATCTCCATAAAATTAATATACATATATACTTACAATTCACAACAACATTGCGTGTATGACATATTAATGGTCAGTGTCAATTAAGCGGAATTAAACTAAATATTTTAAGTTAGGTTTAACAAAACTAAAAATTTGTGTCCGCGTTCTTTACGTGTGTTTACATTAGCTGTAAAGTCTGATCCCTTTCAGGCATCTTTTGTCCCGCCCTTGAAATATATTTCTGTGGATGTGTGTGCTTACGTATGTTCATAATGCCGAAATGTTCTCTCCCTTCAAAAGCTTGATTAATTGGTTTCATTGAGAAGAAAAAATATGAGTTAACATCGTCTCCCTCCCCTAAGTGAACCGCCCACCTGCATTCCTCTTCCCCTTTACTGCGTTTTCTAATCTCCCGTTCATCCTATTTCATTTATCCTATTTTCCTGTCCTCCACTTTGTCCCTGGGACAAATGTTCTTGTCTCTAAATAATTAACAAGAACAGCAAGAACTCTCCTGATTGTTGACATCAGTTATTTTCTGTTAACAAATATAAATTTATTTTTCTTCGAACTTAGTCACCTGTCTCATAATAAAACTCAGTATAACAGTTGAATTAAGTTTTATGATAAATAGACTTATAATAGCGATCTAATTTATCATTTACATAACAAAGAAAATTCCAAGTTCTCTAAGATACAATGTTTTCTTACAGTCTGCTCCTGTTTTGTGCTTTTGATTATTTTGGCGAGTTCATGATTCGCCTGTTCCCCTTTTAAACAAACCCTGGATGCGCGTTTGATAAGCTTGTATATATTTTGTGCGAATTGGAGAGGGGAAAATATGGCTTTTGATAAATAATCGTGTGAGTTACGTGTTGTTAGGAGCCCATTGTGGTAAACAGAGTGTTGTCGGATTGAGTTACAACTCAAGTGTACATGTGGCAAACAGGATAGACATCAACTTGGGCCAGGAAGTCTAAGATAAAGTATATGTCAAGACTATCGTGTCTAGAATTAAATGGATGTAGTATTATTACGATTTCGTTGTGCAACATTTATCTTTTAAAAGAGAGACAATAATTTCGTCAATAACTGGGCCTTGGACATCAGCTTTCGTTTTCTATGACAGAAACAGGAAGCAAGCACTTGTTCCTGTGAATATTGATTACGAACAAATGTGTTAGCGTAATCCACGTATGGATTATGATTCGTGGTATTTTATTATGTACAGGAAGAATTCTCCCGGTATTTGACGCATTGCAATAATGTCTATAAAGTATTTCTTTCCAATACTTTGTTTATATTGTATATATTGTTCGATAACTATTAGTTGTGGCTTCATTACCCCTTTAGAATTATTATTCTTAGTTGTGAAAACAGTAGGATATGATAAAATAATCGAATAATATATTTTCTATATCTGATATAAAGTAAACCTATTGGAAAAGTTAATTATTCTGTTAGAGATATACAATAATACTATTGGCGGAAGTCGTCAAGCAGGAAACGGAACATATGGGGCTAAGCCAGCAGAAGACAGTCCGTAAATTGTATCAACATTGGAGAGGATGAGCAGATGATTGTATCTGTTGGTCTCCTGTCATCCCGTCCCAGACGTTAAATCAAATACTATGGGACTTGTGGACTGTGAGGTGCAGACAGAGGTTAAGTTCTTGCTGAGTGCCGTGGAGAGTGGAGAAGACGGTGGGTTTACACGGCGAGTGTGGAACAGAAACTTCAGCCCGCAGTTAGACTACCACTCTTCTTCGAGGGAAGTCTTCATGAGAAAAGGAATTAAGAAATGCATATACATGCTTTTGATTTTGATTTTTTTGGGTGGAGCTGGAATCATATTTATTGGGTATTACTGCCCGGACTCAGTGTGTTCGGTGAGGTCAGTGCCGTCTGTGAGGTACAGTGAGATGAGGGATGGTATAAATCGTTTCCATCTCGAGACTGATGTCATTGGTATGCCACTAAGTGACAGTCTAAGGTCAGGGACAGGACCTTCGTTTGAAGATGTCATCAGTCGTGATTTTCAGTTTGACATTGAAGATCATGATGTTATTGTTTTTCTCCATATACAAAAGACTGGTGGAACCACCTTTGGAAAGCATCTCGTTGGAGACCTTGACTTAGCCAGAAGCTGTGTGTGTCACAGGAGAGTGAAAAAGAGATGTACGTGTCTGCGGCCTGGCCCTAACTCTGATGAGATGTGGTTATTTTCCCGTCACTCCACGGGATGGAAATGTGGACTCCACGCAGACTGGACGGAGTTGACAAGCTGTGTTGATGACATGATGGATAAGATTGAAGACCATGAAGTAAAACGAAGGTAAATTGTTATTTGCAAAAAGTTTGTGTAGGTAGTAACACCATATTATCTTGTTACCAGTTATGGTTAAGTGTGTCATATTAGGTGATAGTTACTATCAGGGGAAAATTAGTATCTTACACATTAATCGAAACGCTTTGGATATCAAGTGATTTTGGTTTGTAGTGCTAAAGTTTTGTTGAGAGAACAGAAACACTAAACCTCGAATACCGTATGTGACAGGAGTCATTAGTTTAAAAGCTTTTTGAGACCACACTTGGATCATGCTATTCTCATTTAAGGAAAGATATAATATAGACATTTCTGAGAAAGTCCAGAGAATAGTTATTAAAACAGTTCCAGAATTTAGAAACTTGTCATATGAAGAAAGATTAAATCGACTCCAATTAACCACATGGGAGGAGAGGGTTGTCTTAAAGGAAAATTATAGAATTATAAAAGGATATAGAAAACATTGATAGCTAAGTTTTTTCAGGAGAACAGGAATGAGTGAAGAGGTAGTGATCACAAGATTTTTAAGAAACAAATTAGGAAAAACATTAGAAAATACACTTTCTCAAAGAGAATGGTAGACTCCTGGAATAAATTACTAAATGAAATTATCAGTTCGGCCACATTGAAACTTTACCAATATAAACTAAATATTCACTGATAGTGGAATTATTTAGAAATGAGACAGGTTTAGAGGTAAGCATAAAAAGCATCAATAGGTGTATACTAGTCTCAGTTATTGATACTGGTAAGCGCCAGCGCAAGAGAATTGCAATTGAGCCGGTGAAATACATCTGCAATACTGTCAAAGACCCAGTTGATATGAAAAAGTATGTTTATATCAACAGTTTATTATTTTCTTGTATATATTTCTGGGAATTAGTATTGATTCCCAGCTTAATCATATAACACCATTATTCTTGGACTCTGAAAAATGGGTCTTTTTCAAGTGGAAAACAATGGCTCTCATTGAATGAAAGATTATCATATGAGAGAAATTAAACAACCAAGAAACAAGTGATATGGTCATCATCTTACCCAGGAAGGAGTAAGAAACTTATAATGAGAATGTATGGTTAAGATAACCATAAACATTTCTCATTCTGATGTCGACATGTCTTCCCAGGTGGTACAGAGTATTTTTTATTGTAGCATAAACCACACCAGCCACTTGTGCCTCATATAATAGAAATACCCTTGTTCCATGTTTCCGTTGCTTCTGTAGATGTATATATAATTTCATTATGACATTCATTGTGTGGTATTTGGTGCTGTGTGTTATTATTGTTTAGGGAGACCCTCTAGAGAATACAATAAGAAGTTGCAGAATGTGATTTAGAGCACTGTATTTTATATGACTGTTTTACAGATGGCAGTAATAGAGTTGTGTATATCAAGGAAACTCTGGGATTACTTTTTGTAAAAGTTGTTGAAACACATGGTAAAAATCAGCAGAACCTATGAACCTCTTTAACTTCCCTGGTAGTTAAAACTTATCTTTATATGAATATTCTAGTGAAAATATACCTGTCACACCTATGATTAAGCATCACACTATCTGCCAAAGAGTTTCAACGAACAGATGACAGACTGAGCACCCAGTTGTGCCAACAGTGTACATTGGCATTATTATTATAATGGCTGTGCAGTATTTCTAAAACGAACAGTTTTAAATATTTTACTTGTATAAATAAGATTGCGCAT
>JAYMFT010233303.1:0-11160 GCA_038088735.1 Panulirus argus
TGAGATAACTACTCGTCACCACACCACTCCACAGGAGTGGTGTAATGTGCTGTAATGTGTCTGTGTGTGTGTGTGTGTGTGTGTGTGTTTGTGTGTGTGTGTGTTTTTCCAGTGGTATGGATTTCTTGTGTGCGTGTCTATCTGTCTGTCTGTATAATTGGATGGATGATAGATTTCTTTCTAATTTCATTTGTAAAACTTTGAGGAGAAGGGGTTGGAATAGCACTTAAGAGAATGTGCACGAAAGATAGGAAGAATAGGAGGAAAACAGAGAGAGAGAGACAGACAGACAGAAAGACACAGACAGAGACAGAAAGAAATATCCGGGGTTGCGAAGAACGGGTCGTGTGAGTTACGCATTTTCAAGTGTTAACGTATGAGACGGAGAGATTGTGTGTTTGTGGACTTGCAGCTACCTGCCCATATGTGGATGAGGCAGAAAGAAGAGACAGCCACCTGGGTCCAAGGAGTGAAACTTGACAGCCACTGAAGTGCTCTCTTACTACGCAACCGTCAATGGGAGAGAGAGAACTGTTAAATGTTTCAAAGTAATTATTACAGCCTGGACCAGGATGTTAGTGAGATCAGATTCTTAAGGTTAGTTTAGGTAAAGACAAGGGTAGGTTAGGTTCAGCAAGGTTAAATTAGGGTAGGCTATGTTTAGTAAGATAGGATAAAGTAAAGATAAGGGTAGGTTAGGTTCAGCAAGGTTAGATTAGGGTAGGCTATGTTCAGTAAGATAGGATAAAGTAAAGATAAGGGTAGGTTGGGTTCAGTAAGACTGGATAAGATTCAGTAAGATACGGCTAGGTTTGGTTACATTGCCAGGTACTGATAATGAGTGATGAAAAGGCAATGCTGGCTCTACGAACCATACCAAAGGCCTAACCTTGTCTTGGGTTGTTAATGAGAACCAATTGCCGATGTTTTCAGGTTAGTTTAGGTATCGAATTATCGATGATGACTGGATGGAGAGGTCCTGCCAGTTTTACGCACCATATCAAAATCTCGTTCAAACCAGAGTTGTTAACAAGAGGCGATTGACCATAAAAAAAAAAAAATCATATGATAAAGTAGAGTGAAACGGTTTTGGTCGTTTGTGATCATTTTATAAAATACAGCTTGAAATAAGAGTTCACATCGAGCTGAAAATGTTCCAGTTAAACTCCTGTGGAAACGTGTCGTTTTGAGTCATAAAAGAAAACGTTAAACCCAAGAGCTTTCGAAGGGTTTAGCCACTCCCCCAAATACCCACCCCCAATACCCCCCCTTCCCCCAGGGACGTTGACCCGGATCCACCTCGGGTATAGCGCCAGCGAAACCGTTCTTGTATTTAAGCCGTAATCTGTTGTTCAAAACCTCGTTGAACACCCCGGATGTAACACCGTTTCCTTTTTTAACTCTGGACATGAATTAAAAGACTTGTTGATTTATGATGATTCGCACGTTTTCCCGACTTGGTGATGTTTGCGAAGGGATGAGAACGGTGTAACGAATTATTGCGTACCAGACGTGAGAAGTTAACGTATTTTAGGCGATAATAACGATTAATTACGAAAGCGTGGGTCTTAATAGCTTCTTGACTGATATCTAAATCACAGTGCGTTATGTCAGTGGCTTTGATGATGCAGTAATGAAGCAGGGGTAAATGGATCCTAATGATAACGTAATTGATTGAGCTAAAAAGATGAATTTTCTCTCTTTTTTTAAAGTTACGCAACACATCACGTGTGTAAAGATGGCTAGTGTTGGGGTCAAGGATCTACGAGTGACCTAAGAGTCGACCTAACGCAACCATCGGTCGTGTGTACAGACTGTGATAGGATAAATTGGTGACTGATGCTAATTTTAGAGTCCATTATAGCAAATAGCAAAAGCTCGATTCTAATGGTCAAAGATATCCCTTGTATTTTATAAAGATTTGTCGAAGACTCCTCCATTAGGGTATGACTGATAAGAGGAAAGTTGACGTCATTATTTAGGAATTAGTATTTCATTCATCTATTTTTGGTTGGCAGAGATGGATAATAAATCTGATTATTTTCTATATCTTTGTAGCTGATGACTTTTCACTACGGGTATGCATGCAATAAACGTGCGGGCATTGTATGCCTTCGTAGTGTAGTGATTAACGTAGCTGCTTGTCTGTCACCCAGGCTTGTGTTCGTGTTCCGGATGAGGGAATTCCTCCTGTAAGATAAAAGAAAAATTGTGCATGAATATCTGTGGTGACAGGTAGAAGCCAACTCTCATGTTACGACCCCTAGACCACTATATCACGGACTTTGGGTGTGACGCCTTCACCTTCGACCCTGATCCCTTAGCGTCAGACCAAAGGATCGTATAGTTGTGCTTAAGAAGTTGACATGAAATACCTGATGTGGTAACTCTCACAGTCAGTTCCCTCCTTGACCTTATGATATAGAATAAGGAGAGAAAAAATAATAAAACAAATACGCCGGACAACTCTACCACTTGTTTTTTTTTTAATTTTACTTTTTTACTTGTTATATATGGGTCAAGTTCCAGCACTGAGTAAAGTCCTGTCATTTGAAAAATTTGAGCAGTGACCAGATGGAGATCAGAAACAGTAATACCACCAGAGGACAAAAGTGCCTTGTGCTTAGACAAGCAGCAGCCTGAGCTGGCGCTTACAACAGAGCACATAACACAACAAAGGTATCGCATATAGTTGTCTCTATAAGCAGGACGCATCATGCATGACCAAACCGAGTTTTACAGCAGCGTCAAAAAACACATTGCAATTCTTTTATATTTTCCCTAAGTATGAACGCCATCACGCACATACACTCCCCCCCCCACCTCAAAAAAAAATTATCCTTACGTACTTGTATTAGACAATATGACAAAATGGACGAAGGATTCTGGCAACCCTACCGAGATAACAGGAGTTGCAGCGGTCATTTTGAAATCCACCGGACTCATCTGTAAAGATAATCTATTTGTCGGGTGCATGTACGTCACGACAATAGTTGAGAATATTGCCAGCGTGCGTTGGATATAGAGAATTGTGAGGGCGCTATCTATAAGCGCCTGTCGTGACTAAGGTTGGAAAATCCAGGCCAGTGGACTACAGACACAATCTTTAGGTCGCCAGGTGTACGAGAGTGGTGTTAGCCACGTCCAGAAGTGTGGAACACGAATGAAAAAATGAGAATATTCAGGGCAACGGTGTAGATTTTATCGCTGTGGGTAGGTGGGTGCTGTATACTCGGAATGAGTCAAAGAATTTTTTTTCTCCAACAGGGTTGTTCCAGTATTGTTATACATGGAAGGATCTACCAATAAGGGTAATTGAAATCAGCGCCATAGATACGTTAAGGAAGACTTGACGAACCCTCGTTTCAGATCCACGATATACTTTATATGCGCCTTTATAATTCAGAAAAAAAGTTTACATGTATGATTTCATTTCTCAAAGTCAAGAATTTGCTGCTTTGCTCTCTCTCCACACTAAACTCTATATCTCTGATCGCGTCTGTCATCATAAGCAGCCTCGAAGGACCCAGTCTTCTATTACAGTTTGTATATCCTTTACAACTGTGAATGAGCTGCTAGGATGCAATGTATTACGGTTAAGGGAACTGTGTTACTCCTGCGGTAGCGTGTCCACAGCGGCCCGTGACCACACATAGTACTTAGCCCAGCCAGACGATAACTTGTCTTACTCTGACGATAGCTTTAATAGCCGGTTTGTTTACCAACGGACAGCCAAGATATAAAATAGGGCGAGCAGGAGCCAGGACATTCAATACCGCACCTTTCGTCAGCGTGAGAATGTGTCGCTGCTTCAGCCAAATCCTGTTTGCTGTCTTTAGTTTTCCTTTTAACATTGCCTGTCGTGAACAGGTAATAGGTAAAACAGGAAAGGTGTCTATGTATTCGCGTGTGTATGTAACAATGACAGGTATTTCCGTCATTTTCCTCTTGCTTGAGGTTGGATAAAGACACAAATCTCTAACTGGTATCCTTATTTGAGAGTAACCTATAATCTTTCTCATACCAAAAGAATACATAATGAACTCGCATACCTGACTGCCGATCAGCTTATGTAGAAAGCATGAACGTGATGTGAATAGAATCATAATCTGATTAGACACGGCAAACGTCGCTTAAATGGCATTAAGATAACATTTAAGTGTATAGGTGAAGGCATCACTTTCTTACGACAGGCAACTGGAAATACTACCAATGGGTGGATCACCTGGTACCATAACTCCCAGGGAAAATAGTGGCTCCTCAACATACATGCATAAGCTATCAAACACTCTTAGAAACAGAAGGGGACTTTCTGATCTTTAATCTCCTAACTTTGGTGCCATTTGGATTAAAATTTCTCTACCTTCTGTATTTCTGCTTTTATGTATTGCATCTACCCCAGTTTTGACAGTGATCTCGTCCTCCATATACAGGTCTGAAACAAAAATTTAGGGGACTAAGCTTGACAGACAAAAGGACCACTGTGCAGTACCAGACCTGTTATAGTCGGGACACCAAAGACTGCATCAGTTGGTGCAAAATTCTTATAAATATCGTTCTTACCCGAACCCACCATCCTCTTGATTATTGTCACTTCATTAAGGAACAACTTCGTTGATATGGGCAACTCAGAGAACTGTTACTTAGAGAGAGAATGTATGGAGCCTGTGGGGAGGAGATAGGATGGCAGTTTCATGGAAGGTGCTGGTGCTAGAGCTGGCAGGGTATGGTGGCATTCAGCATCTCTCTGCATCAGTCATTACCAAAAAGGCCAGAGTGGCAGGCGGAAGGCCTGCAGGCTAGGATTTGCCAGGTCAAGCCGGGAACGGGGTCTTGCCAGGGACAGCCCGTTCTCCAGATGTCAGTATTGGCACGGGTAGGGTATGGGTTCTTCGGGTGTGTGTTCTTGGGATCCCATTACTGGCACTGGTCAGCTGTGTTCTCGGGGTGTTATAACTAGCATAGATCGGGTGTGTGTTATCGCGGTACCATTACTGACATAGGTAGGGTTTGTGTGCTCTCGCGATACCGTTTCTGTTCAGCCATGGCCTGTGCGTAACTGTGAGTGTATGAGCGCTTGTAAGTGTATGTGTGTGTGTGTTGCGTAAGGCGGAAGATATTTCGACGTGAAGCCACAGTGCCGCAGCACCGACAACCGTCTCGAGCTAGGAAGTAGTGCGCTACGAGGTCCAAGCGTAATGCCAAGCTATTATAATAATTTCAGCGACCTCAATAACTTCCTTTAGTGGGGGTAATTTTTGCAAGAATTTCTAAAATAATCACTGGGTATACAGCTGTAAAATCTTGACGTTACTGAAAGTGGTGAGTGGATTCAAGTCTGTGTCCACACTAATTTATGTTCTCTGTGATGTATGCAAATCATCTCTGTAATTTGTTATAGCCATCTTTAATTAGCACATATTATTTTTTCACTCTCCCTTTTTTTCTTTTATAACTGGCGCTTATACTCTAACATAAATGCTAATCTTTATTCATTACATGGTACCTGCACCTTTTCTCCATTGCTTATCCTTCGTTGTAGTAAGTGTAAGTTATCTAACCTTTTGTTTGAGTTATTCTTCTTTAACCTGCTACATATATCACAACTTCCTCTCGTGTGACCTCTCGTATCCCCAATCGCTTGCAAGTACCCGGAAAAGTCTGCTCTCGTGACCCGTGCTGACCTGTGATCTAGTTTAGGCCAGCCTTATCATTGCTACCCCACACGAACCCGCTACAATTTCAGCAGCAACTAAAGTTCATCGTCCTTGACTAGTAAACTGAGGGAAAGACTTTAAGCTTAGCTAAGCTCGGCTCCTGAACATGCGATTCGGGTCTGATCAGAATATATAAATATTTTTTGAAACTATGCCATTATTCCTCGTTGCAAAATCGAAAATTACCTAAGCTTATGCCTTCACTGTGATTCTTTGGGTTATTTTCTCAACGTGAATTTCTTTTATGGATATATAAATTCGACTTGATAACCCAAAGTCTCTTCAGTCGTTGCTAAATATATATATAAACACCATTGAGGATTAGATTTTATCTCCTTTCGTCAGAACAGATTATCAGAACCGAAATCTGGGAATAGAATTTTTTTTCGGATTAGATTTTTTTTTTCTTCGTTTCTTTTTTTCTTCTGATGAACCTTGCTTGGGCAGGAGGATGTGAATTACACCTTATCATTTCACTGTTGTCCACAGGATTAATAAGGAAAACACGACACGTACATTGACCTTTGAGCAGGACAGAGTCTTAAGCTTTTCTTAAAGAAGAAATAATGGCATGGAGAGATAAAGATGTCAACTCTTGTGATATCTTAGTAATTGTCCAAAACACAATAGATACACGGGAGTAATAAGTCTGTCATCCTTTCCTGTCATCCTTTCCATCACGCTTTTTATTTATTTACCACACGCTGATGAGTGTTTGCCATGCCAGTCTCCTGCATCGGTTGTGTTGTGTCCTGACAACACAGGATATCTTACTAACTACTCCTGAAACCGGTTGCGTCTTCGAGGTATATCTTAATGTAAAATTGCCTTTGGTATGTCTTAGCTGTAATGATGAACTACACCGTAAGGAGACAGAGTGTGCAGACGGATCCGTGATGGAGAGAGTTATTCTGACGAGGAACGTTCACTGATGGGAACGTGGTAACGTACAACAATTGCGAGTTACGTTAATGATGAATTACAGCGGTGGGGAAATGCATCGGCTATTAGGTATCCAACACTCAGGCTCACAAACCTCACAAAATATAGATATCAAAATGAACTCGTGTGTCTGTAGACCTGCCATGTGAAAGTGGAAACTCATAGGAGGAAGGAAAAGCGAGAGAACGAAGAGAGCTCCACAGCTTCGGTGTTTGTGGAAAGATGGGAGTACCATAACGATAGATCCTCGTGTGGCCGGCCTCCACACAGAAATTGAGGGAAGCAGCGAACAGACAAGCGCCGCGGGTCCAGGTCTCAGTGGCTGGGACACACGAAGACACCTCACAGGAAAAGCGACCGAAATAATTCATATGGGACAGAGAAAGGCCAGCATCATCGCGGCGGAGGGAAAGGGATGACTGAATAGAGGGAAAATCAGGAGCTGATAAGGCGAAATATTTTCTCATTACACTCTGGTTAAGAGAAAAGTGGAAGGCGACCCGCTTCAGGTAAGCGAGCAGTACTGTACTCCACACTGGGGCGAACGAAACCCCTGTATTATTGTAGTAGGTGCTCGCAAGAAAAATCATTTCGGTGCCAGTAACACCACCCCACCTTTTGGGAAGCAGATTTTGAAATGTTCATCATGCAGGATTTCCAAGATAGAGGGAAGGAGATTGTAGTGTCCAAGATGTTATCGTTATTGCAGGGTTTTATTATAGTGGGAATTCAGCCGTTACTTCAAATCTGCGCTTTGTGTAGAACTTAGACATTTGCTGAGTGCATAAAGTGTTGATCGGGAACGTTTGGGATTTCGGAAAGGATGTCGTTAGAAGTTTCTTTTTTGCACTGCTGAATTTAGCAAGTTACTGTTTACCCACTTCGAGATGTGTACGCTTATAGATACTTGAAATTGTTTATTTCCCTTGCCTTGTCAATAGTACTTTGTCAAAGTTCTGTTTTCTTCCTTCTTAACTCTAATGTACTTATTCCTTGCCTCTGACACCTTTCAAACGCTGCCTGAGTACTGTAACAATGTATGAGTAGATAGCGTAGGGACGGACTTGTTATGAAACGAGAAGGGGATGATAAATATCCTAGCTTCTGAAAGCCTAACGACTGGACCTGCTGCAAACTTCGACTCCTAAAAATACTTATTGTTTTGGAGGCATCCACCTTCATTTGGAGGTGTCGTGACAAGGCAAGAGGGATTGCACTACCTACATTTCAGTGTAGAAGTCATTATCTTTGTACTTTTCTGTCTGAACGATAAAGGGAGGTAGTTCTACACTGAGTAACTCCTCATCTCTTTAATATCTGTGCAGTCCCTCAGTCTGCGTTCAGACTGCTGTCCCGAAGCTGTTAATACATGAGAACGGTCAGAACTATGCCCTCTTCGTATCTCAGTGGACGTTGTAACTGTTAAGTGGGGAGAAAATTGTAAGCATCTTGTGACGAAATATAACCGAAGATTGTGACACTCAACCGTTAAGACATTTTTTAATAGAACTCATTTCTAAATTGTTGTTTGTTAAATGCGTGTCCCGAGTTCTGAGGAATGTGACGGTAGGATTTCTAGAGATATTTACTCTTTGAAATATGCAAGTCTCAGGTTGTAGGTTGAACGTGAAGGTATATATGGAACTTTACATCTTTTTTTTTCAAAGTTTTTAAGTTGTTTCGAAACTTCTTTGCGTTGTGTGTTACTTATATATATGGTAATTCTAAAGACCCAGCGCTCACATATGTGCCACTACAACATGAGTCTCTCCCTCCCTGCCTTCCTGCCTGCCTGTCTGTCTGCCTCCCTCTCCCTCCTTTCCTTCCTCCCTTTTTTTTTTTTCTCTCTCCCCATTCCATCATGTTTCCTCCCCCTGTTTCCCCTTTCCTGTCCCATCCTCTTTTTTTTCACCTCTTTTTCTCTTTCTGCTTCCACATTCCTCTTTTCCCGCTCGGCTCCCCGTCCCTCTATGCCTCTCTCTCTCTCTCTCTCTCTCTCTCTCTCTCTCTCTCTCTCTCTCTCTCTCTCAATACTTAAGTTGACATAGGGGTCCCCGGGTAAAGAAAGGTTGCTACGTTGGTGAGCGTCTTGAGAAGTTTCTTGCATGACAACACGTTCTCTGAGTTGTCATGCCGTGTTTGTGTGTGTGTGTGTGTGTAATTTAGGGTTGTAGAAATATATTTGCATTGTGACTCCAGATATTCGTGTGTTGCTTTTACAGTTTTTTTTTTCCTGTGTTGGAGCATCTGATGTTTATATTAGGGCTTGCATATTTTCTTGTGCTGGGGTCGGAGATGTTTATCTGTTTTTTTATATTTTTTGGCTACAAAAACTGTGTCATGTTTATGTTATGAGATGTGTTCCCTGAGGATTAAGTGTTTTGGGATGCTCTTCGTCCATATTGGAGTTACAGATCTTTATATAAATATGTGTGAGTACAAGTCATTACCAATGTTAAGGCTGCTGACATTAGGAAACAGGATTTCATTAAAAAGGAAGGAAAAGATCCCGTCTCAGCCCATGTGAATATAGGAATCATCAGTACGTAAATAAATGTTAACCACCTCAACCAGTAACGTATGTTTGTAACTGAAACTCCAACACGTGTATATGACAGACGCTCATCTGTAAATGTATGTCTAGCCTTGAAGCAAAGCAAGTAAACACTCGCCTCCCCTTCACTACACAGGAAGGCATTTATAAGTATTTACTGTTCCATGTGTGTTGTGATGAAATGTACCTGCCGTGCGTAGATCCCCAGGTATCTAATACCTGTTATGGGACTGCATCAGTTAGTTTCCCGGGGGAATCCATCAGGGCTTCCCAGCTAAGGGGGTGTGACTTCAAACAGGACCTGTGTAGTTCGTAATTGGGATTTGCGAACCGTCCTAGTGACATTTGTAAACCGGGCTGGCTGCCTGGAGTCGCGAGGAGTGTAACTTGTGAATTTAACTATGCCGTTTGAAAATGATTTTTAAGAGGCCATGGACTAAGGTATTTACAAGTTTTACAGCTACAGTTTCCCCTTCTTTTGGGACACAGATGTTGTTTATCACGTCCTCTACGAATGTTTATATTTGGCTGGGGACGGTCGGTTTTTCTTTATTTTGTTAGGAATAAACATTCAAATGTATATTGTAACCGAGAATGAGTATGGCGAAAAGAGTTAAAGTAAAGGTTAATTTGAGATCCACAGGTGTTTTAGGTCCTGACTCGAAGACTCATAAAGGTAAAAAGTTTATACGTAAGGAACGCGGTGTAACCACACGAGTAGGTGGAGCCCGGTAGCGCTAGATATCTAATGTATCAGGAAATAAAGTACTATATCCACATCGTGTGAACACTCAATGCAGAACAGTGAGAGAACATTTAAACCAGTGCTCAAATGATAAAAGCTTAGAATTGTATATATGATGCTCAGTTCAGCGATTAATTTTAGACTTGCATGAACTACGATCTAAGTTATTACGTAAGAGGCAACTGTAAATTGATTAAGGATGGACAAACGGACAAGAGGAATTGGTGAAAATAGGGGAAGTTAGAATTGATCTACCTAAAAGGACAAAATAATAAGACTAACATGATAAAGAAATACATATAAACATTCAGGTCATCAAGAATGACAAAGGAAAAATGTGGCGCCTTGTACTGTTTTTATCGTAACGTATGTTACATGAGAGTGGCGTTACCGGACTCCGCCTGGATGAGCTCACAACCGCAAGTAAAAAGTCACTTTGGCGAGGCTGCGTCATTAGAAGTACAGTCGAAAGGAGCCCACATTACCTTGCTACTAGAAGCTGCGCAACGTCGGGTTGCGGGAGCCCTTAGAAAGAGACCCTAGGATGATAATGATAAATGATGATAATAATGATAATGATAATGAACAGTAACGACGAAAGACTCGGGAACACACACTCCATTAATATAGATCAAACGACAAACTAGAATCAAAAATAGTTAATGACTTCTAATATACATTTCTCGGGCATGATTTGAATAATGCAACACAGAACAATAGGACAGAGATTATTAGGATTTTCAGTAAAAGCAGATGATGCTTTTACGGTGCATATGATACAAAAAAACAAGGAAGACCACAAATTGCTGTTAGATTTCGACAAGAGCATAACTTACATATCTCAGGAGATTCTTTGACCGTCTGTAGTCGATACTACCGTGCCCCCTGCAGCCAAGTAGCTACAATTTGCATCTCGGGAATAAGATAAGCTTGGGAGAGGGAGATGTGCTCTATGGAGCTCCCATCTGTGATATCATTTTTTTCTCCATTTTTTTAAGACCTGTGGCAGTAGTACATTAAATCCCTCTTTCATCCATAAAGTCTACTGTGGATTTACAATATTTCACTCTTCTTCATTTTGGTATAACTCCTCCAAGACATATTCATTTCCTTGCAGCCAGTATTGCTTACAGGTATATATATATATATATATATATATATATATATATATATATATATATATATATATATATATATATATA
>JAYMFT010233314.1:0-11160 GCA_038088735.1 Panulirus argus
GAGGCGAGCAAGTATGAATATGTACATGTGTATATGTGTATATGCATGTGTATGTATATGTATGTATATATTTATATATGTTTGTATGTATATGTATGTATATATTTATATATGTTTGTATGTATATGTATGTATTGTACATATATGTACATGTATGTATATTTCTTTGTTTGTGAGTGAATGGATCTTTTTTTGTCTCTTTCCTGGTGCTACCTCGCTAATGCGGGAAACAGCGATCAAATATAATAAATTGATAAATAGATAATCTATCTATCCATATAGATCACTGATGCCTGTTCCAATTGGAACTCCCTCAAAGGGGTGGCCACAGCAACAGTCTCTCCATAACTAAAGAACTCCAGTGCCTCTTATTAGCCTTTAATGCCTCACCCTAAACAGGCCACTGGCAGAGGGCAATTCTACTGCTGTGTTTTCTGAAGCTCCTACCTAATGTTCGTAATGCCTACTATCTAATGCTCCTGCCTAAATGTTCCTACCTGCTGCTTCTATCTACTGCTTCTAACATTTTGCCAAAAGGTAGGGCTAGCACACACTGCTAACCACAGGAAAATCTAGAGTTACGAAGAATGAGCTGCATTATTTAAGTATTTTCAGGTGTTACATAAGACAAGGAGAGATTGTATATATGTGGACAGAATACCAGTCATCCAGATGTTAGTAAGGCAGAAAGAAAAGAAGGTACTTGTGTCAGAGGAGTGCAACTTGACAATCACTAAAGTGCTGGCTCACTAAGCAGATGTCACTAAGAGATGGGTTGACACAAGTGTAAAACTTCCTCCTCATTACACACAAATAGTGATCGTATACAAGCAGATTGATGATGTAGATTGAACAATTTTATATATCTGTCTATCTGTATCTCTGATGCCTATTCCAGCTGGAACTCCCTTAAGGGGGTGACCACCGCAATAATCTCGATAACTAGTGGACTCCATTGCCGCTTCTTAGCCTTATGTGCCTCACCCTTAACAGGCCACTGGCAGAGGGCAATTCTAGTGCAGTGTTTGCAGAAGCTCCTACCTAATGTTCCTAATGACTACTACTTTCTAATGCTCCTACCTTCTACTTTTACCTAATGCTCCTGCCTAAATGTTCCTACCTACTACTTCTGACTACTGCTCCTTACATTTTCCAAAAGGTAGGGCCAGCACACAGTGCTCACCGCAGGAAAATCTAGAGATTCGAAGAATTAGCTGCGTGAGTTAAGTGTTGTCAAGTGTTACATGACAAGGAGATATTGTTTGTTTGTGGACAGAATGCCAGTAGTCCACATGTCAGTGAGGCAGAATAAAAAGACAGGTACTTGTGTCAGATGAGTGCAACTTGACAACCTCTAAAGTGCTAGCTCACTAAGAGATAGGTTAATGCAAGTGTAAAACTTCCTCCTTGTTACACACAAATATTAATTGTACACATACAGATTGATGATGTAGATTGAACAATTCTATCTATCTGTCTATATCTTTGATGCCTGTTCCAACTGGAACTCCCTCAAGGGGTTGGCCACAGCAATAGTTTCCATAACTAATGGACTCCAGTGCTGCTTCTTAGCCATAAGTGCTTTACACTTAACAGGCCACTAGCGCAATGTTTGCAGAGGCTCCTACCTAATATTCCTACTGACTACTACTACCTAATGTATCTACTTAATGCTTCTGCCTACTACTTCTACCTAATGCATAATTGAGAGATGTAGGAATAGAACAACCTTAGTATAGATTAAGCAAGAAACTTTTCAGACAGCTTACAAAAATTTCTAAGTTGTATGATAGCTAAAGATTCTCAAGAGATGGTCATGACCAGTGTAAATCTCTCTCTCCTTTCTACAGTACATAGAGGTAATTACACACTAATGAAGCTGTTTACGTAAAAATTTTTTTGGTTAATGTCTATCTCGACTCATATGAATCTTGGCTAACTCTTAATAATGATACATTTGATCGAAAATGTATTTGTTGATTTATCACTCGCAATCTGTATATGGCTTGTGGAGATGTGGAACGTAAGCAAAAGTAGCAGGATGAGGGGTCTAAGTGTCAAAAGGTAGCAGCTGAAGTTTTGGTGAATGTCTAAGGGTGAAGTGTCAGTAAATATATAAGGATGTACTGCCTGTAGGGACCTAAGTCTCTTGCATCCTTCTTGGGCTAACTGAAGCAGAGTTGTGAGCTGTTGGCAGGTTAAGTTTGTCATAGCTATGGTGCTTTACCCCATCCATAGTTGGTACCCATCTGTCAGTCAATTGGAGGAAGGATGAACAGCTAGATGAGATCTGTACAGTCTGACTGCCTGCACAGGGGATCAAAACCAGGCGAGTTGATCAGTAGTTAGCAACCTATTCAGTTTAACTTTTCACACCCAGACAAACCTAACTTAGTCTAATTTAATCAAACCTGTTAGTTGTTATTTAGTGACGATTGGCCATTGGAAAGCTTGGTTAATAATTCATTTAAGTAAATACATATACATCACATGAAATCTACTGAGTTGGAAAGTGATTATCATAGATGTCTGCCCAGCAATATCAGCCTAACCTTATTATTAATGTTATTCATTAAGTGATGATGAGATGATGAATAATAGCTACCCGATAATTAAATCACTCTCATTACATAGACGCAATAAAACTGCTTACGTGATGGTTTTGACTCATGGTGATCTTGGTCTGTCTTTATTTTTGTTGCAGTATGATTATTGTTGCTTGATGATGAGATAGTGATTTATCAGTTGTACAGTGATTTATTCAACTTATAAACATAGATAGATGCAAAAACATTTCATGTGATATATACAGACAAGTGGAATGATTGACAGATGTATGTCATTGCTTATCATTAATGCTAGCTTCAGCTGTCCCTGAACTTAGCTGCTTTAGCAGATGAATGGATGGATGCTGGGCACTTCATCCCTTAATATGTACCAACACTTTGGCTGGTACTGACAGACTTGAAGGGGTGTATCCAGGAATTTTTTTGGGTAGAGGGGTCTGTAATGAATTTTTTAGATAATGATGAAAAGCTCAAAACAAGTGATGTGTAGGATTTTTTTTTTTTTTTTTTATAGAAAATTCAACCTTCTTTTAAATTATTTATATTGTAGAGTAACTTTGTGACCCAAGTTTCCTCGCAAACCATGTGAATCTCAGATTTTTAAGTTAAGAAATCTGTTAAGCCGTACAATTGTGAAGATATTCATATAACTATGGAAAACAGAAGTGTATTTCATTTGCTACTTTTGCTATAGTATTAAGTAGAAATTTTTGTGGATTTTCAGCACAGTACAGTAAAATGTGTGGGAGTAAGGACTTAGTGCAAGTGAGCAGCCAATGCATGTTTTATCGTTATTCTATCAATAATGAAAAACTAATTGATTATTATTATTTAATGATAAATAAAGTCTTTTCTTTTAATCAGTGTTATTGATAACTTTTTCAAAATGGCAAAATTAGAAAAGTGAGTAGAATTAGCAGCTGCACCAGTCAGGCAAAGTGTTGTCAAGTTCAGGTGGGTCTTAGCAAGACTACCCACTCTTTTGCTTGAAAAATTTTCTGTCGTTTTGTGATCAGCTTTCAGTGCTGAAGGGATCTTTTTCCATAATATCACTCCTCTTGATCAGAAGTTAGGTCATTGTCAGATAGTTCAGCATCATCTGCCTTGCCCTCTAAACCTAGGAAAAGTCACTCACTGTCCTTATAAAACTCACTTGTGTTGTCATGGGCATGGCTTGAGGATGACTGACAGTGAAGTTATTGTGAAGTGCCACCTCGGCAAACACCAAAGCTCCATGGCTAATCTTGCAATAGAGAGCAAAATTTGAAGCGTAAATTTACTTGTTTGTTGTCTTTGTCTGACTTGTTTAAATACCTCTCTGAAGGAGGTAAGGGATTGAATCACTAACAATACTGAATTTCATGTTAATGAATATAGCCGTTAAACAGAAGTAAGTTTTCTTTGAAACTGATAACTGAATTTGCAATAGAACAAATATATGATAATTGATAACATGTAATACCATATAGCAGTAATCAAGGGGATTATATTTGATGAAACAAATTAGAACGCTTTTGCAAGTAGGAAAAACTTAAGTATGTAATTTTTTATGGGATGAAATGGATACGATAGATTTTTTTATTTTTCACTAGTGTAAATCATATATTCATTTATTATTCTTTTTTCTGGAATGAAAGGGTTAGAATAATTGTAGAAATGTATATAGGGGAGAAAGAATACTTCCCATGTATTCCACCGTGTTTCATAGAAGGCAACTAAAGGGGGCAGTAGTGGGAGGCTGGAAACCATCTTGGTCTTGTATTTCAGTTTCTATAAGGGCAACAGAAGA
Organism: Panulirus argus; assembly: GCA_038088735.1. Lineage (NCBI taxonomy): Eukaryota > Metazoa > Arthropoda > Malacostraca > Decapoda > Palinuridae > Panulirus > Panulirus argus. The sequence goes on from JAYMFT010233314.1 coordinate 4,357, forward strand.
AGGACTCAAGCAGGGAGTGCTCATCCTCCTCAGAGGCTCAGATTGGGGTGTTTGAATGTGTGGATGTAACCAAGGTGAGAAGAAAGGAGAGTTAGGTAGTATTTTTGACGAAAGAAACCTGGATGTTCTGGCTCAGAGTGAAATGAAGCTCAAAGGTGAAGGGGATGAATGGTTTGGAAATGTCTTAGGAGTGAACTTAGGGGTTGGTGAGAGGACAAGTGCTAAGGAAGGAGTAGCACTACTCCTGAAGCAGGAGTTTTAGGAGTGTGTGATAGAGTGTATGGAAGTAAATTCAGATTGATGTGGGTAAAACTGAAAGTGGATGGTGAGAGATGGGTGATCAGTGGTGCTTATGCACTTGTTTTCGGAGCAGCTGAGTGAGTGTGTCAGCAGTTTTGGTGCACGAGACTGGGTATTAGCGATGGGTGATTTAAATGCGAAGTGGGTGATGTGGCAGTTGAGGGTATAATTGGTGCACAAGGGATATTCAATGTTGTGAATGGAAATGGATTTGTGTGCTGAAAAGACTAGTGATTGGGAATACCTGGTTAAAAAAGAGATATTCACATGTATATGCATGAGTAGAAGAAATGTTCAACGGGCATTATTGGAATAAGTATTAATTGATAGGCGTGTAAAAGAGAGACTTTTGGATGTGAATGTGCTGAGAGGGGCAGCTGGTGGGATGTCTGATCACAGTCTTGAGAAGGTGAGAGTGAACAGTTGTAGAGGTTTTCGGAAAAAAAGGAAATAAAGTCGGGGAGAAGAGAGTGGTGAGAGTGAGTGAGTTTGGAAACGAGACCAGTGTGAAGAAATACTATGAGAGACTGAATGTTGAATGGCAGAAGGTGCGTGTGGCATGTGGGAGGTGGGCAGATTAGAAACGGTAGCGAGTGGTTTCAAGTGTGGCGTTGTCTGCGGCAAGAGTGTGTGGTACCACCGTGGTTCAGTTTGTTTATGGATGGGTTGGTGAGGGACATGAAGACAAAAGCCTTGAAGAGAGGAACAAGCATGCCGTCAGCGGGGATGAGAGGGCCTAAGAAGTGAGTCAGTTGTTGTTTGCTGATGATACAGCACTGGTGGCTGAGACAAATGGGAAACTGTATAAGTAGGTGAGGAAGTCTGGAAGACTGTGTGAAAGGAGGAATTTGGGAGTGTGAATAAAAGCAAGGTTAAAAGATTCAGTAGGGTTGAGGGACAGGTTAGTTGGGGTGTGAGTCTGAATGGAGAAAAGTTTGCAAAGTGAAGTGTTTTACATACTTTGGAGTGAATATAGCAGCGAATGAAATTATGGAATTGGAAGTGAGTCATAGGGTGGGTGAGGGGGCGGAAGTTCTGGGTGTACAGAAGAATGTGTGGAAGGAGAAGTCTTTATGCGGGAGGGCAAAAAGGATATATTTGAAGGAATACTAGGCCTAAAATATCATATGGATGTAAGACATGGGCTTTAGATAAAGCTGTGCGAAGAAGGGTGGATGTATTGAAAACGACATGTTTGAGGACATTATGTGGTGTGAGATGGTTTGATCCAGTAAGTAATGTAAGGGTTAGAGAGATGTGTTGTAATAAAAAGTCTGGTTGAGAGAGCTGAAAAGGATGTGTTAAAATGGTTTGGATATATGGAGAGAATGAGTAAGGAAATGTTGACAAAGAGGATATATGTGTCAGAAGTGGAGGGAACAAGGAGAACCGGGAGACCAAACTGGAGGTGGAAGGAGGGAATGAAAAAGACTTTGAGTGATCGGGGCCTGAACATGCAGGAGAGTGAGAGGCGTTCACGGGATAGAGTGAATTAGAACTATATATATAGTTACTGGGGTCGACGTGCTGTCAGTTGACTGAATCAGAACATGTGAAGCGTCCGGTGTAACATTTAATAAGGACTCCCTCAGATATTGCACTCCCCAGTCAATATTACACGGACAATTTCCACTCCCCCAGTCGTTTTCATACATTTTTTTAGCACTCCCCTTGAATTATCTGCACTCCCCCAGCCAACGTCGTGGGTAGTAAAAATATACAACCTAACCTAACTTAACCTAACCTAACCAAGGATTTATACAATAATTTGCAGTTAATAATTATATGATTACTTTCTTTTATGGTACTCATCTTCAAAATATTCGAAATTAGGTCAAGTCAGGAAGTGGAATGCATATTACACGTATAATATACGCAGGGAGGGGAGTGCATATTATTCAGAGGGAGTGCATATTACACGTATAATATACACAGGGAGGGGAGTGCATATTATTCAGAGGGAGTGTATATTACACGTATAATATACACAGGGAGGGGAGTACACATTATTCAGAGGGAGTGTATATTACACATATAATATACACTGGGGGAGTGTTATTTTTATGTATAATAACGACCGGGGAGTGCAAATTATACATATAAAAACGACTGGGGAGTGATAAGTCAGGGGAGTGCATATTAGACGTGACACCGGGCCTGACAACGCCACTTAGTGTGTGTATATGGGACTGATCGTGAGTTTGCAGTGTTTAATGCGGATATGAGAGACAGTCTCTAAGGGTGTGCTTTGGTTGTGAAGAGTTCGTTAAATTGTCTGCTGTCCTTGCCTGAGGTAGCTCGGTGTATCTAATTATGTTACAGGAGTTGAGGACGCTGACCGGGCCAGTCGAACATTTAACGCTGGCTCTCTATCACACTTCTCGCGAGCAATTACAAGACTCTGTTATAATTTCTAAGTAGAAAGTTCCAATGCAACCGAAATTCCTAACTAAAGCCAGGCCTTAAATAGAATATGAAAGAGGATTACAGAAACGGGAAATTTAAAGAACAAAGAAGAAAAATAATGCAAAACTTTATGATATGGTTTGTGCCGCTATCAGCTGTTACTATAGTGTGCACCCCATCTTCATCCCGAGAGCAGTAGCGCAAAAGGATTACGGTCATAAAGGGTCTTTGTCAGACCTCCAATCGGTAGATCGTTATTACATAGTGTTACAAAGCCGGTTCATTACTTAAGCTTACAGTTTTTTATGTAACAAGTTTTCCGACCAGATGCTAAAAGTAGATACAAACTTAGTATTTCAGGTATCTTCTATTTTTTTCAGTCTAAGACACATTATTATAGTTTAATTCATATCTCTGGCCACAAACTTAACAGTTCACGTGATTAACATATTCAGATAGACAAAAGCGCTAATAGTACATATAGCTTAGCTTAATTCAGTAATGACAACATCTTATGATATGCTGATCTTAGTACTTTCTCCATACACATGTTTTACTAAACATTTCATTAGTATGGAAAATGTTTCTGCTAGTGCCTGTATGTGCTTGTCTATTATCTTTAGAAAGATCTATTGATTCTTTCCTAATTACAGTTTTGTGGCTTTTGATTAACAACCCAGTGTTGATTTCAAAAGCTTTTATACCAAGTGCTCCCTAAGGCATTTATGTAATGGAATTTATTTCAGTTTGATTCGACTCCCTTGACCATTAATGTTTGAATATGTGTCTCTGGCTTCAGAGACCAGAGTTACAATTTGATCTCAGGGTGTTTTGGGCAAGTGGTGAGGATAAATCATCAGAAATGACCATACTGTCTGTGATGTGATTTCCACAAGCTCAAGAGAGATGAGTACGACGGACAATTCAGTTTGTAGGATAGACGCCCAGTTGTTAATTCTATCATTTTTTATGTAATCTGTTACCATTGGGCTGGATTACAATATCATCACTTCCAGCCCTTCCAGTGGCAGATATAAGAGAGCCGTCAGAATAGATGCACTGGGCTATGTTATTTTCAGTTTGGAGTTTTGTATATGTTTAAGAGCAATGGTTTTGGCAAAGTGTTGAAGGCGAAGTTTGTCAGTAATTAGTTTCTTTGAAGGGTAAGTAAATATGGTAATGTCAAAGGGAGTTATGTGCAGGGGAAGCGAGAAGTGATTTACTTTTTAATTTTGTAAAGTGATGTGCTCACAAAGTTGGAGAGGTAGATTTTTTCTCCAAATTGCTAGGTATCGTTGTTGTTAGAAAAAAGAGAAGGCTAAGAATTCCAAGTTTAGCAGTGTTGGTATAGAACCAGACATCACTCCGGCCCACCCCTCAGGTGTAAACCACATAGCAGCTAAGTGACGCTGTGGCTTGTTAAGCAGAAACAGAAGTAATATCGACAAAAGAGGAAATGAAAACCAATAATGCAGATAAGAAGAGGAGGGTCAGGTTTTAAGGTCAGGCTGAGAATTTTGATAATACGGCTTGCTTTAGACTTGATTAAGTCAAGTAAGAGTGTAGAAGTGGAGCCGTCCCAGATCTGAGAACAACACTTCACATAAGGACGAATATTTTTTTTGTGTAATCGGAGCAACTGTTGAGAAGAAAGAGAATCAACGGCGTCTGAACAGGACTTCCACTTCCGTAGAGGCTGTTTGTATAGTGTGGGGTTTCCAAGATAGATTAGATGTTTATTGTGTTGAGCGGGGGAATTACAGAGCCATCAAAGGAGATGGGAAAGTTGTGGAGAGTTTCAGAAAGAAAAACAGGAAGAAATTGGATTTTACAGACGTTAAGCTTAACTAGTTTTCCGTGCTTCCCACTAGAAAATCCCATCCAAATCTGAGCTTGTAAAACGAGACTGGGCGTAGATATAACAAGAGAAGATGAAACAGATTTGAAATGAGTGGGAGGGTTGAAGTTGTGTATCGTCAGAGTATGAGTGCATTTGATTATTTGTTGGCGAATGGATATCGTTGATAAAAAGGATGGAAAGGAGACAGGACAGAGCCCTGAGGGACAATTTTGATAACAAGGAAAGCGTGAGAGGTTGATCCATCAACGACTTAAGAAAAGAGATCGACCAGAGAGGGAGAAAGGTATGAACGAACAGAGAGAGAGAGAGAGAGAGAGAGAGAGAGAGAGAGAGAGAGAGAGATGAAAACCCAAACAACGGTTTTCGTATGTCAGAACCTAATGGTGGATCCTGTCGGTGACTTTTAGGATTCGAAAGACGATAAGATACGGTTCCACATGTTCCCTCAGAGAGGATAACCAAACGTGAGTTAAGTAGGTTTGGATATCACCGGTGGATGTCACATTGCAGAAGCCATACTGAAGATAAGAGAAAGAGAAATGACACCCATAATTTTAAGGAAATTGGAATTAAGGAAAGATTCAAAGACTTTGGAAGAAGTGGATGTCAGAAGGTTGGAACGGCCACCTTTCTTTGGCATCAAGAGTATCAGTATATGTATTCAGGATGAAGGAAACATTTATGTATGTTGAGAGAAACAAAACAGATAAGCAAACACAGACTCAGGTTTAGACGCGCATTCCTTCATACCACGAGGAGTGTTACTTGACAGTAACAGTCTTATATTTAATTCCCACTTGTCTTCTCGTATTATAAGTATATATTTTTTTTCATACATATTCGCCATTTCCCACGTTAGCGATGTAGCGTCAAGAACAGATGACTAAGCCTTAGAAGGAAAAATCCTCTCTTGAGCCCCTTCTCTGTTCCCTTTTTTAAAAAAGTAAAACAGGAGGAGAGGATTTCCAGCCCCCCCGCTCCCGCTCCTTTTAGTCGCCTTCTACATCACTCAAGGAATACGTCGGAAATATTTTTTCTTCCCTACCCCCAGGGATGATGATAATCATAATGGTTATAATTATCCCGAGGGATAATTATAATCATAATGAATATAATAAGAATTATAAAGGAGAGTGTACTGACGTAAATTCCAGATTGATGTGGGTAAAACTGAAAGCGGATGGTGAGAGATGGATGATTATTGGTGCTTATGCACCTGGTCATGAGAAGAAAGATCGTGAGGGGCTAGTATTTTGGGAGCAGCTGAATGAGTGTGTCAGCAGTTTTGGTGCACGAAACCGGATATTGGTGATGGGTGATTTAAATGCGAAAATGAGTAATGTGGCAGTTGAGGATATAATTGATGCACATGGAGTATTCAGTGTTGTGAATGGAAACGGTGAAGAGCTCGTTGGATTTGTCTGCTGAAAAAAGACTAGTGATTGGGAATACCTGGTTTAAAAAGTAGTGATTGGGAATACCTGGTTTAAAAAGAGAGATATTCAAAAATATACGTATGTGAGTAGGAGAGATGGTCAACGGGCATTATTAGATTATTCATCAATTGATAGGCGTGTAAAAGAGAGACTTTTGGATGTAAATGTGCTGAGAGGGGTAGCTCGTGGGATGTGTGATCACTGTCTTGTGGAGGCGAAGGTGAAGATTTGCAGAGGCTTTCAAGAAAGAAGAGAGAATGTCGGGGAGAAGAGAGTGGTGAGAGTAAGTGAGCCTTGAAGGGAGACTTATGAGAAGAAATATCAGGAGAGACTGACTATAGAATGGCAAAAGGTGTGAGCAAATGAAGTGAGGGGAGTGGGTGAGGAATGGGATGTATTTATGGAAGCAGTGACGGCATGTGCAAGAGATACATGTGGCATGAGAAAGGCGGGAGATGGGCAGATTAGGAAGGATAGTAAGTGGTGGGATGAAGAAGTAAAGTTGTCAGTGAAGAGAAAAGAGATGCATTTAGACGATACTTACAAGGATGGAGTGGAAATGACTGGGGAATGTATAAGAGAAAGCGACGGGAGGTCAAGAGGAAGGTGCAAAGGCTGAAAAAGAGGGCAAACGAGAGTTGGGGTGAGAGAGTATCGTTAAACTTTAGAGAGAATAAAATGATGTTTTGGAAGGAGGTAAATAATGTGCGTAAGACAAGAGAAGATATGGGAACATCGGTGAAGGGGGCAAGGGGGGAAGTGACAACAGGTAGTGATGGAGTGAGGAGGAGATGGAGTGAG
>JAYMFT010233325.1:0-11159 GCA_038088735.1 Panulirus argus
TTTTTTCTATGTTAGCTGAGACGGCACGGGCAGCTAAGGCCCTAATCAAGGCCATCCCATTAACGCTATACATATATCTACCCTAGCCTGAGCCAGGTACCCATTTAATCGACCAACCCCTAGGGGTGGATGAACAGCTGGGTTAACTACAAACAATTCTAATGTGATTTCAATGCAGTGTAGTGTTCCTTTCTAACTACATGTTGCTATTTGCAGATAACTCATGGCATAAAGCATGTATGCATTGTTCCTTGTACCACCTGTGGAACTATGCCACTAATTTGGCTCCAGATTTTGTGGTTGGTGGTGCAGACCTTCACTGCTTTAAGATGGAAGCCCTTCATTCCTGCAGCTGGAAAGAGTGTCCTCGTGGGTGTCACTGTGATGAAAACAGCAAAAGTGTAAATTGTACAGATGCAGGTAAGGCATATACTGTTGAATGTTACAGTTGCACATGTAAACTGGTAGTCTTGGTTGTCATATTTTTATACTTAGGTATACTTAGGGTTACTACTCTTTCATGCTTACAAGATAATGAATAGTAAAACATTTGTCCTATAAAAAGATGTGTTACAGTCTCATCTAAACACCTTTTCCTTCCATAGATGATAGTATATTGAATGATTCATTTGATATTGAAAGCTTTAGATACTTTTGTTCCATCCATAGTGACAAGACTTTTTTAGTCTTGTCAAATGTTGCAGGCTTGACATTCCTCATATCATCAAAGAAAGACTGGCTTATTAGTCCTGCATGGATGGCATACAGTTGACTTTTCACTTAAAAAAAGTGGGCCATAGAGGAGGCAGAGTCACATATGACTCTCATCACTGACTTCCTCAGCTTGGCTGGACAGCCACTATGTGAACTAGTACTCTATAATTTTATATATGAACAGAGTGCCCAACTCTTGCATGAACAAGTCACATCTATGACAACACTTAGACCACAGTCATACATAACAGTAACAAAAATGGACTGTCTTGCATCTTGTATGTTGATGCTGCTTGCATTATCTCTTAGACATTGTATTCCTCCACTTACTTTAAACCTGTTATGTTTTCTCTTTCTTAATCTTCGTCTCATCTCATCAGATCTACCATTATGAACTCAAATTTGGATATTATTCAGTGACAACACTACAGCCTTGCCCAAGGTGACATCATACTTGCTGTGTAACCACTCGCAGGGAGAGTCCAGTAATGCCTGTGTATATACAATTAGATAGTTCTTACTTCCTGCCCTAGAGGTCCCTTTTGTCTTTGCAAGTCTCCTGCAGCATTCAGGAAGCTGGCCACATCCACTGGTTATAACCATAGAAAGTGTTGTGATGTGTGTGCATCAATATGCAGAAAGTGCAGGTCATTTGCATAGAAGGTGTCCATTCTTTTAGGTAGTTGCATTGTGGGTATGAAGGTCTTTGGATATGTTGAAACGATGTTTATAGAACTATTGGGATGGGTTATATCTAGAGCATAGACAGGAGAGTGTGACTCATGTTTGTCTAGGAAGTGTGGTTCTGATGGGTGTATGTTCAATGGGTTGGAGTCCAAGATTGAACTGGGAGGTCAGTTGTTTTATGCTTTTCAAGTTATTTCGATGTGTATATGTTCTGTCAGTCTTGTATTGGGGGTGAGGCAAGGATAAGCATTTTTTTTACATGGGGATGGTGAGTGGATCTGTTAGTAAATGTTAACCAAAGAGTGAGGCAGGGGAAAGCTTTGTATTTCTACATGGGGGTTGGTGGTTCATTCTAGAATGATTTGATTAGGAGGTGTCTAGTGCTGCAGCATTGTGTGCCGAGCTTGTTTGCACCATATGTTGAGGTAGGAGTGTATTGAGAGGATCTTTTTTTCATTGTGCAGGTGTTGAGTGTTTGTGATTGCTAAGCAATCAGTGATTGTCCTAAGTGCACTGTTTTGTGTGACAAGCAACACTGTAATATTTGCTTTTGAAGGGATGGAAGACTAGACTGGTGAGGCTTATTTTAAAGTGGAATGGATGAATTGCTTGGAGAGAATATCAATAGATTCTTTTTCTTGGCTAAATCTCATACCATCTAGTGTTCAGAGGGCATTTAGTTTGTGTGTTGCTTTGGTGTTGATGTTATTTGTGTGGTGAGTGAATGCCTAGAGTGAAAGAAAAAGTTTACTCCTGCTTCAGACTTCAGCCTTCTCTCCTCCCAGAATCCCCTACACATCCTAACAAATCACATATACATGGTAATGACCTGACATGCACTGAACAGTCTACCTTCCAACTCTGTCTTAAACACCACCCATCTAATACGTGTTTGATAAAATTCAGCCTGAGCAGATATAAAGTAATGAGGATGGGACAGACTAAAAGAAAGCTTTAGATTATTACCAATCAGGAATTAAGAGTCAGGAGTCTGTGTTTGAGAGGGACTTGGGATTTGATGTGGTCCCTATCTTGTCACCAGAGTCTCACTCTAGGAAAATTGTAAAGGAGACAAACTGTCTACTGGCAGTTATTAGAATAGCTTTCAAATATATGTATAAGGAATTATTTAGTATGCTGTTCCTATCCTATTTAAGGCCAGAACTAGAATATTCTCATTTTTGGTCAATGCATCTAAAGAAGCACAAAGAGCAAATATGAAAGGTCTGGGGGAGGATAATAAAAGTATTATCAGAATTTAGATAGCTGAGTCACAGGTTATAGAGACATGCTAGAAGGCTTGCCCACCTGAAAGAGAGAAGAGTTAGAGATGATGTGATTACAAACTTTGATTTTTTTAAACTAGGTTGATGTTGTAAACAGTGAACAGGTCTTTGAAAGATACAGGGATAGGACACCCAGAAGACATAACATGAAATTTATTTGGAAACAAGTACTTTTGAAGCATAGGAGTTGTGGATAAATGCAATAAACTGACAAAGGGTGTGGTAAATGTGGATTGCATACAGAAGAGGTTGTATGATAGTAGAGAATGTTCAGACAGTGGGGGATCTGCAAGTGTAAAGTTCCCTTTCTCTATAATACAAAAAGGTAATAACAGATTTACCTGAAACAACTTTGTCTTTCCTGGAGAATCTAATGTCTTGGAGGTGATTTGTGCTTTCTTTGAATTCTCAAACATAGTGCTAATAACTCTTGAGAATGTCCTTTATTTTTTTTTTTTTTTTTTTTTTTTTTTTTTTTTTTTTTTTTAAGACTTAGTTGAGACTTCTATAGTTCCTCCTCTGGGGAAGCTGGTTGCCTTTTGTGCAGCAGCCCAGGTGGGAACTTATAATCTTAGATCTTTAATCCTTTTGCTTCAGGCATTTATCTCCTTTTTTTTTTACATGAACTCTTGTCTAAAACTTGGGCTCTGGGAAGAGAATTAGTGAATTTAATGCTATGTTTAGAGACTAGATCATGTCTTTATAAAAATGAATGGGTTTGGATTAGCCAAAATCTTATTTTTTTAGAATGAAATTAGGACAGTAGTAGCATTTCATTTGGAATGACATAGAGAAGTTTGGCAGAGCACCTAGGCAGTGGTGACATGCAGATCATAAAGCACTCCACTGTTTGTATGTTCTTGATATACCTTTGTGGTTGTGGGGATTCCACCTTTAGGATAATCATTATCTAGTTTACTTATGATTCATCCTAGAAGGTGTTTTGCCATGTTCACTGGAATGTTTTTCTCTTACCCTCTCATGCTTGTGGGATAGACCGTAAAGGAGAGAAATGTAGGTTTCAAAGGTTGAGAAGACTTTTTTCTCTAAGGTGTTGTTGTCCTACAAGAAAATTCTTGATTTATTACCATACCTAGCTTTTCCCTCCTTTTTTTAAGAATTTTGATTCTTTTACTTTCGTTGACTACCTTAGAATTAGAATGACACCTGTAGAGTACAAAATCTGTGAGCTTTGTGTTGTTGGTTAGAGGTAGGTCAGTGGTGTCAGCCCGATGATGGTTGCCGATTGGCTGAATGCAGGCTGAGATAAGATTAGCAATAGTCGTGGATACCGATGAGTTATTTGCAGAGGGTAAGTGTAGGCTGCTGCCACATCACCAAATGTGAGGGGTCAAAAGGCTCTTAACAGAAAATGTATCTCATGTTTGTAGGACACTGCCTAGGAAAGAAAAGGTTTTTCATACTTCAAAAAACTAATTTTTCCTTTTTTTAATGTTACATTATACTGAGAAGCAGCCTAATCCCACAGGCCTGGAGACAATCCCTTTTGTGGGGCCTTCATATGCTGAAACACTCATTCTGGCAAACAATCGCTTGTCAAGCATGACTGGTATTGAGTCACCAGCATGGTGCAACCTCAAGACACTTAGGCTTGAATACAATCATCTTGAAATATTGGGTAAGTAACCAGAGAACACTTTGATAAGCTGCTAACACAAAACTATTATAGTTTATATCTCTGTACTTACATATGACATGTTTTCTGTGCAGTATATCAAGATATGCCATACAGAATACCTTCGTCCTACTAAATTTATTAAGCAATTGAATACAGCTATTCATAGATGCATACTTCTCAAGCTTAGTGAGTCTAGATTTCCTTGTTCATCTTTGCTTATATCATGCAGTGTTTAGTCATTGTTCCAGCTGTGATTCTTTTGGAAGACACCACATCAGTAGTCAGCTGTGCTGCTAGTATTTATTGAATGGGGACCAGAAGACCATTTGTTAAGGAGATTCCATGCTATTCTATGCATACAGAAGATTCCATGTTGTATTCAGATTCACTACAGAAATTTTTTTTCCCAAAAGGGGGATACCAATCACCAAGGCTCTCCTGGTTGTTCCTCTGTCTGGAGTGTGTGTCTGACTTTTATCTCTTATCCTTTCCCTTCACATGTACTATATCCTTACAATTCTTGATATTATGGCCTCATTCCACCTTCAATGCAAAATGGGCTACTATGGTATTTGAAATTTGTTTATATGTATTCAGTATACCAGTGCTCAATGATGTTTAGAATCCAAACTTCCATGTTTCAGACAGAACAGTTATGAAACACTTGCTTACCTGTTTGACTGCCCTATTTTCCAGTCATTTGCAGGCATTCTTTAAATTTACTCTTATATCCATATCTCTTGCCAAAACCTCTTTCATTACTTTCAAGATGAAAATATAAAAAAAAATTTAGCACCAGAACTTATATTGGTATATTCCTGATTCTGACCTTGATATTGGTATATTCCTGATTCTGACCTTGATAAAGAAATCTCTCTTTTGCTGATTATGCTTCCCTTATGATACCCTTTTGTAAGCTTCTTTCGCTTTGTTGGTCAGTGTCATAAGTTTCAGGGATTTCTTTAAGTATTGAGCTTCTATTAGACATTTTGATTTTTTAGGAATGTCTTTAGATACAGTACAGCAGAATATTCATGACAGAAAATCAATGTAAAAACTTACATGCTCAAGTTGGTAATGCATATTTTCAGTGTAAACTGGCAACACAGAATTCTGGAGTTAAGATATTTGCCTCTTATGCTGGCTCTCTCCTAATTATAATTATCATATGAATCCATGAAAACAGTCCTCAGTGAAGATGGTGATATAGATAGATAAATGCATTAGGACAAAAACAGTGGTAGTTTTGCAGAATAAACCCTACTGCACTTAGCAACTGCATTTTTTTAGTCTAGATAATTCATGATATGGTCAATAAGCAACTGCTTTTTTTTTTTTTTTTTTTTTGTCTAGATAATTCATGACATGGCCAATTTGTTCTTTGTTTATTGAAATTTAAGTCTGAGATACATATATGTACATGAAATCTTGTTCAGATCCTACAGAGGTGTTGTGAAAGAATAATCCTAAATTTGATTTTCTCACTAAAATAGAATTGCTGTGATTGTGGTCATTTAGATAAATGCACTTTGTTTGGAGGTTGGATTAGAATAATATAGTAAATTATTGCACATAATTCTTGAGTAGAATATGTTACAAAAATCCTCTTCATGATGAAAAGCATACTCATTGGTAAAACAGGTTACTTCTAAACAAGTGGTATGATGGATTTATGTAATGTACCTGTTTTAAAAGAGGTTAATGGTAAATTATAGATTATATAAACAAAAATATTTGACATATAAATACTATGGGAGGTGTTGTAATGAGTTTTTGGAATTTATGATCCTTGCCCCAAAAGAAGTGTTTGAAGAATTGTTATTTATTTAGCTTCTTTTGCCCTCAATAGTGTCCCCTGGGATGACTGGTCACTGTCACTGCAAAGAAGATGAGGATTATTATTATACAAGACAAGATTGCTTCCCACAGCAGCTGCAAATGCTCAGTCTGACTCACAACAATATTGAGAGCATTTTAGCTACTGACTGTCCATTGATATACCCTTTGCAGGAAATCCATCTAGATTGGAATAAGGTAATTTAGAATTATGCTCTTTGTCAAAGGGAGTTTTATTTAAGAAAATGATAAAGTCTGTTTACTTTTTTGTACTGAAGAAAAGGTGTAAGATAAAGAATTAATTGCCAGTCTTTTGGATATTAAGTCAGAGAATTAAACTGCTTTAATTTTTTCCTTGTGTCATGAATACTTTTTCTCTACATTCAGCAGGTTGTTTCTTGTGGTAAGACTAGTAACCTCTTTAAGAATTTCCACATCTCACATTTTTTCCAGAAGTGTGCCCTTCCACACGTTATTTCTTTATTCTACCCTCCCATCTAGTCCCTCATATCCATTTACATATGTAGTGTTAGTTACTGGTAAGTGTTTTTCTTAGTCTTTCATAAATCATTTATTCTTAATGTACTATGGAAGTGAGAATTTCTGTTCCATAAATCATCAACTCTCACTTTAAATAGTTTATTGCATTGAGTCCTCAGTGTTATGCTGATTTAAAAATGATGTATAGAGAAAAATTCTCCCTTTTGATGATGTTTAAAAGATAGATACAAAGAAACTGCTTAATACAGGTTGCCAATCAAAATCTAGCAACATTGGGACCTTATGGCTGCTGGATTTTATATTTTTCCAGAAAATTGATTGATTGCCTCCTGACTCTATATATGTTGTATATATTGTAACAGAGAATGACTACAGTACTTTAAAGAAAGAAAATTAAGCACTAAATTAAAAGCAATTGAACTTTTAATGTTGAGCAACTAAATGAAATTGTTTGGGTGCAGTAAGATGATACAGTACTCTACTTGTAACATGCTGGACTTAGAGCACAGTTCTGAAGAATTTTCAGTTAGTACTGTACACAGTATAAAAAGTTAAATACACGTAGCAGGTGGGTTGTCAGGATCATCATCTTCCTCACTAACTGGAACAACAGCATCCTTCAAAGCTTTGAAACCCGGGAATTTTTAAACTGTGCTCACCATGCAAGTGCAGACTACACCAAGATTCCTGCCAGAAAACTGATGGAACCAGAATAACAGTTACCGGATTTTATATTGGCAACCTGTATACCATTCTTTCCTTCAGAATTGATGATTTTATTACATTGTGGATCAGGTTCAGGATGATGTGTCTGTCTGTCTATATCTGTGCCTGTTCCCTCTGGGAACTCCTTTGGGGGGTCCTGTAACAAATAAGTGTTCATAATTCATGAACTCCAGTGCCACTTCTTAGCCTTTAGTGCCTTACTCTTAACAGGCCACTGGCAGCACGCAATTGTAGCACAGTGTTTCCAGAGGCTTCTACCTAATGTTCCTACCGACTTCTTTTACCTAATGTGTCTACCTACTGTTCCTGCCTAATGTTCCAAACTTCTACTATGTAATGCTCCTGCCAAATTTTCTTACCTACTGCTTTAACTAATGTTTCTACCTAATGCTACTGCCTATTGTATATATGTACTACTTCTGTCGATTGCTCCTGCCATTCTACGAAAAGGCAGGGCTCGCAAATAGTGCTCACCACAGGAAAATTTAGAGTTACAAAGAATGAGTTGTGTGAGTTAAGTGTTGTCAGGTGTTATGTATGGCAAGGAGAGATTGTGTGTTTGTGGACAGAATGCTAACAGTCCATATGTGGATGAGACAGACAGAAAAACTGTTACTTGGGTCAGAGGATTGCAACTTAACAACCACTGAAATGCTAGCTCACTTTGCAGCCGCCATTAACCCTCCTGATACCCAAGTGGGTGATACTGATAATATACCTCCCTGGTCAGTGGCTGCCTTCCAACTACTACCTACATGTTGTTTAGAGAACATAGTAAACACTAGATAAGGATAATCAATGCTCAAGCTCAGAAATGCAAGAACCTAAGAGTTTTCTAGTAAAAACTTTGATGAATACAGGTAGACACACAAGGCAACATTAGATGTCTGAGGCAATGATGACAGTAAAGATGACAATGATAAGGGATTGCAAATTCAGGAATAATCATAATCCTGTGTTCTGGACCAAATCAGAATTAACGTAAATTACAACCAAAGCAGAGGAAGAGAAATCCTCATTTAGCCGATTGAAAGCCACAACCAACAGCTCTACTTACTAGACTATAGACTCTCCATCACTGTTCCCTGGCAGGAGTCTCTCAAAAGAGAATGGTTGTACCAAAGATTTGAATACTTATCTTAAAAATGAAAAACGTAGCCCTAGAAAAAAAGCCTTGTAAATAAGAAGCAAATTATTATTTTATCATATGGTGGCCTTCACTACCATCTTATCATCTACAATGCAGTGCTTAACATAGGACATTTTTCCAAAGATTTAAGGAAGCCCTAGGTACAGTGATGCCTATTACAGAAATGCCAACTATTGACCCAAAGTGCTATAGAAATAATACCGTTTTAGATGTACCAAGGAAAATATATGAAAGAGTAACTCATTTTAATAAGATGGTACTTGAAAGACAAAAAGCTCTATAACCACAATCAGTATGGCATTTGGAGAGGTTGAAGCATCACTACAGCAGTCTCGATCATTGCAGAAAAGAATCACCTGAGGTCTAGAAGCAAACTGCACAATACAGTGATAGAAAGGGATCAAATTAAGGCCTTGACAAGGTGTGGAACAATGGTTTTCCACATCCCATAACTCAACATATATTTTAAGTAAGCTAACACCTCAGTGATTTATTCATAATTCTAATTAGTTTCCCCTTAATACATTGTGCATCGTACACTGTAATTAGATATCCAAAATTGGTTTATGTGGGTTTCCTGAATTTTTCTGTTTTCATACTTGTTTGCTGTTTCCTGCCTTAGGAAAGAAGTTTTTGGAACATATGAACAATATCCCCAACATCCACTCTCACGCTGACATGCACAATGCACTGAAACCAGAGTCCACCATCCTGAGCCAAGCCTCTCAAATCACTCTGTGTTGTGTCCTCACTACTTCACATGCCTTACTTCTTTCCTTTGAGAGCACATCACCCCTCATATACCATATTATTTCAGTACATTCTGTCTCTTGTATGCTTCTCACTCACATGAATTTTCAGGCCATGGTACTTCAAAGTGTCTCACTTCATCCTTCCATTTCCTCTTGCTTACTTCACTTCTAACTCATAGATCCTCTTCATCAGTCTTTCTTCACTCTTCCTTTCCATTTGTCCAAACCATATCAAAACACCATGGTCAACTCTCTCTCAGGCTGTGCATAATACCACATCAACTTTAGGAATAATATAGACATAATAAGTTGAGAGGATAGAGGTCAAGTTCATCCTCACTATTGTCTGTATAACAAAATATAGGTCTTTCACTTTCTCAAAAATTGGTAAATACTTTCCCTTGTCTTTTTTTTCCCATTTCTTAATTCTTTCTATATTTCAATAAGAGCTTGCCTTGATGTGGACTTTTATCCATGACCAGAGCCTTCAAAATAAAAAAAAAAAGAGAGTGAAGGGATGCATGTTCATTCTGCCTTATGACTTTCCAATA
This sequence comes from Panulirus argus, assembly GCA_038088735.1. Classification (NCBI taxonomy): domain Eukaryota; kingdom Metazoa; phylum Arthropoda; class Malacostraca; order Decapoda; family Palinuridae; genus Panulirus; species Panulirus argus. Next base: position 9,843 of record JAYMFT010233325.1, read on the forward strand.
GAAATTCCCTTCAGGAATGTCGATCTTGCAGGGTATTTTTTCTTACCGTTTTCCCATCCAGCATATTGCCAGAGGGGGTGGAGGATGGGGAGAGAACCTTTACTTTGCAGTTCAAATGCAGCCTTTCATCGTCTGTTGCTGGCCTTACCTCACTAAAGCGGGAAATGGCGAACAAGTATGGGGGACTCTCTCTCAGTGCGTGTGTGTGCTTGTACATACACGCGGTAAAAAGCGTATCTTTAAGGATGTGTCCCATGAATTTTGAAATTACGCATAACAATTATTATTGCAAATGACAGACAATAATTGGTGTATCTCAAAATCCCTCGTCCTTGATGTCACAGTTGTTTTACGTACAAAAAAGAAGTAAAACGCGTTTTTTTTTCTTTTTTATGTAACGGTGATGATGCCCCTGAGTGAGCAAACAGCCGTAGCCACGCCCACTTAATTGCCTGTTGTGTACATCCGTTGGGGGTCTCCATATATATCCTTAATTCAGTTATGAAACAATAAGAAAAATAAATACATTCATTTTTATAAGTAATTAGAACAGTATATTGAGACAGCCAGCATAAGTTATCGTTTATTTGTTTGTATAGACTCTGCCAAACTACCGGACTGTTGGTCAAACCACCGCTGCCTGTGACCTTTTTTCTACCTACCCCCGCCCTCGACCCAGGACGGTTGACCGCTCAACCGTCAGTCTTCCCTTGACCTCTGGGGAAGGAAGATTTAAGGCGAGCGTTGCGTTGTCTATATAGCTGATATGTGATATGTTAATTAATACGTGGTGAAATTGTCAGTGGTCAAGTGAAGCAATTATTGGTATTTTTTTTTCCAAGTGTTTTGCTGAAAATAATTTTCTTAACAGTGATAATGTGAACTTGATTTATATTAAAGATAAAAGGAATTCAAATAGTTTGAAAAATAACGGAAATATTCAGTATTTCGGGTGATGCGAAACAATTTGAAAGAACATTGATTAGTTTATGTTTGTGGGAAGAAAGAATTATTATGAAGTGAGGATGAACAGAAAAAAAAATGAGTATAACAGTTTGTAAAGAAAAATTTGATTATTTACATTGTATTGTGTTGGATGACCAATATCCTAGAAACAGTGTAATTACATGAAAGATTTGTGAAAGAAATTAATTACCCTAGACTTTGGTCACATATGACTGAATGATGTACTGCTGCCGGCGGAGGGAAAGTACCACAATTGCTCATTTATCAGGTTTAGCGGAGAGACAGTTCTAACACTGTTAGGGCCACATTTCTTGAACATTTTCTACTATCATCCCTCTCCATATCTAGAAA
>JAYMFT010233336.1:0-21251 GCA_038088735.1 Panulirus argus
CACTTCTGAAACCACACTGCTCCTCCCCAATCTGATGCTCTGTACATGCCTTCACCCTCTCAATCAATACCCTCCCAAACAATCTGCCAGGTATACTCAACAAACTTATGCCTCAGTAGTTTCAACACTCTCCATTATCATCCTCCCCACCCCCCCGCATGAAGACATTATCATCTTGAACAACACCTAAACAAAGCATCACCTTGGACATAATCACTATAACAGGTTATCACAATCAAGAAAGTGGATGCTGTTACAAAGGTACAAAGGCAAAGCTGGTAAAGGTAAAGAAGTAAAGGCTAACTGTGGTATACGGAGAAGATGCTAAACAAAAAACTCTGAATGTACAGAAAAGATTGTAATGCCACATATAAAATGCTCATGAACCAAAACAAAACTGGCAGTAAAGCAAAACATTTCCAGTCCATAAATACTACAAAAACGAGAAGATCTATTTGTCCATTACCCTTACTTCCATTTCAAATAACATGAATAAATCAGATGCTAACACACTAAGTTTACAAAAACAAATCTTTTAAAGACACATACCTAAGACATCATCAGGGATGTTTGAAGAAGATGGGGTCTGAGTATGTGATGGGGATGCACTACCACCAGTGCTGGAGGATGCGCTGCTACCTTGCTGTGTAACTGGTCGACGAGGTGTGGCCAAATTCTGACGCAACAGAGTTACCTGCAATTCATGCATGTTCCTTTTTTTTAACTACATGGGTAATGGTTGTCATATCCAAGTTACATGTCAGTAACATAAACAGTATACAGAGAGTTAAACTGTAAACAGAACAGGCATCTCAAATTGCATTTCCCAATAATGAAGTTCAACAACTCCAAGACACTGCAGTTCTACATAAGATCAATACATTTCATTACCAAGAATACAAGATCAGCTAACCACCACTTAACCAAAGATATCCAAGCTACATTATAAGGACTGAATCTGTTTAAGAGGTGTGCAGTAATGATTTTATGCTAATCCTTGTTAACCAACAAGATGTCACTCGTTTAGCCTATCATTTCTTACTTGATCAACCCTCCTCACACAACCTGTTGTCCTCAAAGATTTCACTTCCAACACATTCACCCTATTCCAAAGATATCTGTGTAAGGCCTACACCTCATATCCATACAGCATTTGCAAGACTACTACATCATCAAACATACCTGTCTTTACTTATAAAGACAGTGACCTCTCTTTCCACATATTCCTCAGTGCTCATAAGACCTTTGCCCCCTCATCCATCCTATGGCTCACATCAGCTCCCATGGTCCATTTGCTACCATATCCACTCTCAAGTAACTAAAACAATCCACTCCTTCCAAGTTCTCTCCATTTAAACTTATCTCCTGTCTCTTTTCACTATCAAACTTAATATCGTTCCTCTTATTCACATTTACTCTCAACTTCCCACATTCACACACTCTCAAAGTCAGGCACTAGCCTCTGCAATTTCTCACTCAATCAGCAAACAACTGAAACACTTCCCAATGGACTGCATACCTGCTCCTCTCTCCAAGACCCTTGCATTCACTTACCATACCACTCCATCCATAAACATATTAAACACCCATGGTGATATCACACTCTCCTACCTTCACCTTGAACCACTCATCTTCCTCTCTACATACTCACAAACTCATCATGATATCACACTCCCCTACCTTCCCCTTGAACCACTTATCTTCCTCTCTAAATACTCACAAACTCTTTACTCTCTTGATAAAAACTGCTCACTGCTTTAAATGGTCTTCCTTTATATCTCTGATTCCTGTTCCCTCGGGAAACTCCCTTAAGGGGGTGGCCACAGCTAAAGAGTCTCCAAAACTGGTAAACTCCAGTCCTGCTTGTTAGCCTTTAGTACCTCACCCTTAACAGGCCGCTGACAAAGGACAACTTTAGCAGTGTTTTCAGAGGCTCCTACCTTATGTTCCTGCTTATTACTTATACCTAATGATTTTACTGACTACATCAACCTAATGTTCCTATCCACTACCATCTAATGTTCCTACCAACTGCTCCTGCCTAATACTCCTCCCAACTACTTCTATCTACTGCTCCTATTTGCCAAAAGGTAAGGTTAGTACAAAGCACTCACAGCAGGAAATTCTAGAAGTATGAAGAATGAGTCTACTCCCACAATTTATGTTCATAATACCTTCCACAAAGCATCTCTATCAACCCAATCATATATTTCTCCAAATCCATAAATGCTGCATACAAATCCTTGTTTCTCTATATATTTCTCACAAACATTCTTCAAAGCAAACATCTCTTTCACACATCCTCTACCACTCCTGAAACAGCATAAGGGTGTTTTTAAGAAAACTTTCAATTTCATCCAACAACTTTTATGATACTCAAGAAGTGTTCAAGCCCTCTATAAAGACCCTTGACCATCCAACACCATTACAGCATCAACAAGAACTCAAAGTAATACAGCTGGAAAATAAAGAAAAAGTTACTAACAAAGTAGTTGTAATGCACCTTAACTGCATGGAAAACTTCTTTCACAGTATTACCAATGAACTATGGTTGATGGAATATATGTATCAACTCTGTGGCTGCAGGCACCTAACAACAAATAAACAGGCAATTAATGTACAATATCAGAAGGCACACACAAGGCTATATGACTAAATATACTTACCAAACAGATGTTTTTAACTAACTAAATTAAAATGGCAGTGTCCCTTTAAGATTCCATTAAAAACAATGGTGTAACAAGAAGCTAACTTTAAAGCTATGGACCAACAATATCAACATATCAACTATAGCTGTAACTGACCTGCAATATGGGGAGAGGGTTTGGAGGTCCTGGTATAAAGTTGAGCTTGAGATCAATATGGCCAACCTGCACTGCACCCATTCCACTTGCACCAGCTGGCAGCAATAACTCAAACAAGTGTTCATCCCATGTTGAACTGCAAAGTAAATACAACTGTAATTTCCAAAAATGCACTTGGTGCATTTTACCCTTTCATTCAATCCACCAAATTTCCTCACTTCCAAGTCAAAATAGATAAAATTATGTCTTATCTCCACTCATTTAAATCTAAAAATGAGGTGCATCAACTCCTATCTACAGAAGACATGTAACTAACCTTCTTTAACTCCTCAACATTAAAGTGCCTTACACTCTGAGAAATTTTCCCCCAATAACAAATATTTTCTCATGTTGCCATTAAGCAACCATAAATACCAAAAGGTGTATGTTTATCCTTTTTGTTCTTTCATGCACAATTCTAATCCTAAACCATCTATAATAAACAAGCCAACCTGTATATTACTATCATATGAGCTATAAACTAAATTTAAAAGTACAGTTATGCAAGGAAATCAGAAAATTGCTACATGAAACTCTAAAATCCTGAAAAGTTGTTATGTCCTGCACAATTCATTAAGTTTGCTATGAGATCTATTTCTGTACTGCAACACAGACTGCATTTGTTTATGCTGCAAATATAGATTATCCAGTCAATCCCTGAGTGACAGGTTTCTGGGGTAAGGCAAAAAAATTTCACAAATGATAGCACAAGCACTCAAAATTAATTAATCAATCTTTAAGGTCTCACTATAAACTATCAGTTACTGCCAACCTAGCAACCTTAAATTCAACTTAATCAGCATGACACATGTCAACCTCACATCCATCTTCTCTGACATTTCTTAATTCAATTGGCATGTTGCACTACATCACAGAATGTGATCCAGTAAGCACTGATGATACAGCAATACAACCCACATAAACCTAAAATTTTCTGTCTTACTTTTCTCAAAAATCAATCAACAGTAATGTTTAACCACCAGAATCATAAATACACACACATGAACTCTTATTCACCTGTCAGATTCCAATCGCCATGTGCGAGTTGTATCCATATCCTCAGCATGTTGTTGAAGGTGCTGAGGGTTGCGCCGCTGCTTCTGAGCTTGGATTATTTCCGACCAACATGGGGGAACAGTTGCCACGAATCTGATGCATTTAGAAAAGCTATTACTATAAAGCCTACAAAAAACAAATATATTTGCTAATATACTTGTATCTTATGTTAGGCAGCAGTTGGAAGGCAGCACAGACTAGGGAGGTATATTACCAGTACCATCCGCCTAGGTACATGAGGGTTAGTGACTGCAGTGAAGTTAACCACTACTTTAATGGTTAATAAGTTGCACTCCTCTGATACAAGAAGATGTCCTTTCTCTCTGCCTCACCCACATGTGGACTGCTGGCATTCTGTCCACAAACACACAATCTCCTCTTGTCACACACAATGCTTGAGAACACTTAACTCATACAACTCATTCTTCGTAACTCTATATTTTCCTGAGGTGAGCTCTATGTGCTAGCCCTGCTTTTTGCAAAATGGTAGGAGCAACAGATAGACATAGAAGGTACGAACATTAAGCAAGAGCAATTGGCAGAAATATTAGGTAGTAGTAGCAGTGTGACAAAGATGGGAGAAAGAAAATGTGCCAAGCAAATGGATGATTGCAATAACGAACACACCTTAACAAAATAGAGGAAATTAAAGCAAGAAAAATAAGGGTATCAGCATTCAAAGAGCTGAAGTAAGTTCTATGACAGGCTTCAGAATGCTCATAGAAAGTATGAAGTACTGAGAGAAAGGATTATGAACACTAAAAGTCAAGATGTGAGGAATGTTCAAAAAAAAAAAAAAAAAAAAAAAAAAAAAAAAAGGCAATTCCTCAAAGGAAATGGCTTGCATAAAATGAGATTTCCACCATAAGCTGGATAATTATAAATATCAATACACTGGAAAAGTAGGAATGACTATATAGCAATTTAAAGAATCAGCTGGTGTGTCCAAATGACTTGGCTCTGGTTCCAAACTCCATGCAAAAAGTCAAGGCAGATCCACTTATCTATTCTTTTCCAATCATCCTCCCTAAATGTCCAAACCATATCAGCACACCCTGGTCAGCTCTCTATATCAGACTGTGCTCACCACCACACCTCTCTCTTACATTGTTATTCCTTACACAATCAACCCATTTTGCACTACACATAGTTCCATACATTTCATTTCCATCTTGTCCATCCTCTTCCTTTCTTTCACATTCAAGACCTAAGATTCACACCCATACAAAACTCTTAGGACTATCATCCCTTCAAACGTAACCATCTTTCATCAACAGAAACTGAATTTTACTTTCAAAGTAAAAATTTATAAAAAAAAAGGGGGGGGGGGGATTTATGGGAAGAAGAGCACCCACATAAAATTCATAGCACTTCGGAAGTGCCAAAAACCACCTCTTCTGTCAGCAATTATTTACTTACAACCCTCCAGTTTGTCCTCATACTATTTCATTTTTGAAAACTGTGAAAAAATAGATGGCTCAGTTTGAAAAGTAGCAAATGATTTAAGAAGTAGTTGCCTGGACAGTCAGACTGATATTCACATAATTCCTTTCAAACAGTGCTGCCTACAAGCATTCAAAAAGGAAGATAATGCTTTGCTAACCAAGGGCCTTACAATACCTCAGCAAAATGATGCAGTCATAATGGAGTAGGAAACAATAAAAATATTATACAGAAATCAGTACTGTAATGACATCTATGGGTATGAGATAGTTTCCAATTACACTTTATCTTTTAGACCTGCTCCCCCCCTCCCCCTTCATCAAGGTAATGCCAGGAACTGAAGACTTAAGTCCAAGAAAAATCCCTCACTTGATTCCTTCTGTCCCTGTTTCACAGTTAGTACAGGACCCCAACCCCCAACTCCTGCCCCTGAGTCACAATGTCTGACACACAAGATATATATGGGTAATTATTTCACGTCAGTAACACACAAACTGAAATATCATTCCAGACCTGTGCGGATCTACCACTGCTTTATTTCATTTTTACTGTAGTTACAGCTCAATGTGACTTCAAAATATCCAACTACAAAGTGTTAGGATGAGGAAATTATGCCCTAAATAACAAGGAAACACAAATGTTACCACAAAATAACTCACTTTGGACAACCTGTCTGGAAATGCGTGAGCTCCACACACTTGTCAAGTACTTCTTCTGATAAGCCCTGATTTACAAGTAGTTCACCAGCTGAAACAAATGTAAAGTTATCATCATAACATTTGCTCAACAAAATCTAAGGTAAAGATTTACTGAAATTGTCATCTGGGGCTACAGGATGCCATTAGTTAGCAACATGTTCAATTTTATACTGCCACTTTAAAACCAAAAATTAAGATGGAATTCTCCTCAAAAAACACACAAATCTAAGTTAACTAAATGGTACTATAGGAGTGATGAGAAAAAAATGTTCACCACTATAGATTTTTCCTAATTCACTTGTTACTGCGTTACAACATCCCACTGCCTTCATTCCATTCCTTCCATTTTATAGGGATACATTCAATTTTCTCTTCTTAGTCCATACAAAATGGTGAAGACTTACGCATGAGTTCTGGTTCCCTTGTTAGTGCTGGAGCTGTGGTAGAAGGCACAGAAGTAGCCGAAACTGTGCTTGATGCTGCAATGTCTACCTCCTTCCCTATCTCTGGCTCTTTACGCAACTGAACTAGGTTGACTCTGCCATCTTCACAGCTTACACATAAACGTTCCAAGCCTGTTAAGGTTCATTTAATATAAATTTTGACATTCAGGATAAGTGCTACAATCCTAACCACAGATGCAGCTAGATCTTAAACCCACTTCTTCCCTTATCAAAGACTGGCAACTTCATAAGAAAGAAGTTAACTTTGTGAATGGTTATAGTATGACTTAAGTCCACATCTCTGAACAAATTGTAACTAACAAATTTTCAGCCTTTCCTTGCAAAGACATAGTACCACAAGTTAAATAATCTGTAGGAGCTGATTGGCTAAAATTTCTTCATGTTGATTCATTATGTCCATCAGGTCATTTCTAACATGAGAGAACATCAGCAAAAAAGTTTGACTCTAGACTGAGTTGCAAGTTCCCTAGGAGAAATTAATTCTATGGATCTATCTTTATCAAACATGCCTACCTTGCTACAAGTCATCCACCTTTGCTGTGCTTTTCTCTTACAAATTCTGACCTCAGTAAGTTTGGGTTTCACATTAATACATCAGAGCTGGAACAAGCACTCGCCAGCAAGCATTTTCACACACTACCCTTAAATGTTGTCTATTCTTTAAGCTTTCTCTGTAGCCCTTATTTTTCTCACAGGCAAGACAACCTCAATTTCAGTCTTCCCATATCCTCACTTAGGTCTATTTAATTACACATAAACTCTCCCAAAATTTACAATTCTTCACTATTACTACCAATATTATAATGTGACAGTCCATCACTTTACAATCAGACTTACTTTTATTCACAATTACTCTCACCATCCTTCCCTATAAATAACAAACTCCCCCTCTGATTCAGCTAATAAAGCAATATCACCTAAATACAGTGTTGTTTCATTTTCCAGCATGGTCTGCTGTACACTACTGTGATCCCACCCGACTCACACCTCACGTGGTGCCCCATTCATGAAGACATTAAACAATCAGGATGATATCATAAAACCTTGATTCATTTCCACAATTCAAAAAAAAATCTCATTCAATTGTTACCAATAATGCAACAGACACAGCACTATAAACTAACTTACTATTACAATAGACCACATTGTTGAAGTGGCGGTTTTGAGGTGGAGCAATATGATGGAAAAATTCCAAGGTAGAGAGAGACAACAACCTCAGAGATCCATCCATGGTGATGCATGCTGCTACCCCACATATTCCAGAATCATCCTCACCAAACTGAAAAGTTAAAAACTAACATTTATATTTACACTTCCTAAACACAATAGTGGGGCTTCTCTGGCTATAACCCCAGGACCCCCATCCAGGGACTCTTGCAGCTTCAAGGCTGCACTACTCCCAGCAGCAGGGACAGGATGCATTCATTTGAAATTAAATGTTCTTTGACAAACATGTATTTCATTTCTTCAACTGATAATGACAAATTCTTGGCAAGGTGGTTTTTCACTTGCGGTGAAACCTCAAGCATAGTCCAGGAACATCAAGAATACAAGTAATCAAAAATATGTACCAAAAAACTCCACATTCTGGTTTAGTTGTCAAACATAAGCAGCATACATCTACTTGCTTAACTAAGAATGCAGCTACCAAAATACATGAAAAATGGGATTATACTGAGCAGGTGAGGAAACCCAGGTAAACTAAATAGAAAACAAGAAATGAGATACAAAATACACAAAGAAAGTCTACCAAAAAGAGTGCTAGACAGACTGCAAGCAAAGCAATGACCAAATGCGGCACAATGTCAATGTTCTGTCAATCTGTCTACCTATCAATCTATTTTCTACGTACCTACTGTATGTAACCTGAGAGCATAAAATTTTAACATTCCAGTTAATATCAACATCATCATCCTAAATAACAGAGGTGAAAGAATACCACCCATGTATCTCAAGCATATATTACAAGGTGCCTAAGACGGGCAAGATCAGGGGGCTGAAAATCATCCCCTCGTGTATGATCAAATCCACATATATGAGAAAAGTCTAAAAGATGATTTTTCCTAGCAGGCTCAGTTATCTGTTCCTGATTCCACCTCATTAAAGGATGACACAGCAAACAAGTGTCAAAAAAGTAATATAATTCAACAGAATAAAGTAATAATGCAGTGATGATTCTGGTATTCCACAAGTGCTGTAATTACCAAACGTAAAATGTTCCAAATCCAAAAAGTTGCTTTCTGTAATTGCAAAAACAGAACAGGTGCATATCCACAACTTAATGATTTTACAGTACTAGCATATGGACAGAATATATGGTACCCAGAATATAACATCTCCAAGTGACTACTTCCTGCCTAGTCAAACAGCTATAAAATGACTTACATTAAGAGGTAAGTGTAGTACCCTAAACCAACCATGTGCCATATAAAAAGAGAAGGTAAGAGAGAGAGGTACCCGAGACAAGAATTTACCATAGTGCATGGCTAGTACACACCCCTGCAAGTCTAACAATATTGTCATCATTTGTTGTCCTGCTCACGTAGAACCATTTTTGGTCATCAGTCCAACCTTCTTTTAAAGGTTTTTGAACTAACTCAGTCCTTGCACATTGCCTATGTCATCTGACAAAACATTAACTTCTATTTCCATCTTTTAATTTTTGTCTTGCGATGTTATCCTTATTTCCTCAGTTTGCTGTCTTTGATAACTTACGACATATCTTTATTTTTTATCTAGATTATAAAATATAAGTTCCTTTAACCTTTCATAATAGTCCATATGATCCACACCATTAATTTCATTTGTAAAAGTTTCTAATTTTTATCTTTTCTCAAATTCTGCTTGATCTTTTGGTGACCATACAAAAAAACAGTATTCAGTTTTGCTTCTCACACATGTACTTAAGATTGTCATTCGCTTTCTATCTCTCATTCTACCACACCACTAATTACTTGATTGACTGTTCTTCAAATTCCAACTTTTCATCTATCTCTTTTCATCTATCTAAAATTTCAATATTTTCTTCAACAATAGATATTCATTCCTAGGGTCTCCTTTACATCTTTAGCCCTTTCACTGTAGAAAGTCCTATTATTCACCGTACACTCAGTGTGCAGATCCTCATATATTCTAAAAAAAATTCATAATTTATCAAGATCAACAAGAACATAACTTTCACAAATGATAAATCACTCAACTTGGTGAAAAAATGTTTACATGTACTACGCATCCATTTAGCTATGCCATTCCACTATCAAGCATATGTACTGAGATATGTGGTATTTCTTAGGGTTTTAATCACCAGTACCTGTAATTCTGTAGAGGCTTCACAGCTTTACAAATTATTATATAATTCAAGGAAGCAGATCTCATGCAGAACTCATTTACATTGTTTTAAAGACTAATTCAATATCTTTAACCATTTATGCCCCAGCTGCAGTGAAGACATAAAATATTGTGACATGTATGTGATTGGTTCCAAGACTTATCGATTCAAATTCCTCAATACTTAATTTCCTCAAATTCTCTTTTGCCCATTAATATACTCATATATTTCTGCATGTTCAATTTGTCCTCTGTACTTTATCAGCTGATCTACTCCAGTATCATCTGGAATATACTTTCACATATTTCCTTTTACATTTCCATCTATGTCTGTTATTGTTATTATAAACATCATTGTTCCTTGTGGCACACATGATACAACACCCTCTTCATCATGTATAATTTTGTTTGCAATTACATGAATCTTCTGCTTATTGAAAAGTCCTTGATCCATCTAATCATCTTCACTTTTATGTTTTGTTTCTTACTATAGTCAACCCGAGGACTCCTTTGATGGAGCTAATGCAGCTCAAAGTCTGCACTCCATGCATGAGCAGGGAAATGATGGACTCCACAAAGTGAGGTCCTCAATGAGACTGTACTTCCTTCTGTCAACATATGATGATACAGCCTCACGGAATGCGTCTTCTAACGCACAATACAATCACTTGCACACAAGGTCAAGTAACATCATGAGATTCTGTATATTTACTTAATAAAATGCTTCTACAAATTCAAGCAAAACAGTATCCATTAATGTTCCACACATTCCTAAAGAATGTTAAAGACCTAAATTTATGTACTTCTGTCAATTACAAATCCACATTGGCATTATTAAACTAATCTTTTTCAGAGAAGCATCTCAACACTACAATATTCTGTGGGTGACAAATGGCATTCATATGAACTTCTAAAACCCACCAGCCCAGTCAAATCTGAGCAGGCACTTTGAAAACGTATAGGTGCATCCTCAGCAATTACCCAAGGGCATGCATTTTCTTCCCACAAATGCAATACATGGGTAATAAAAAGGATTGAGGATCTTTCTACAAGCCAATCAAAGCTGCAGGTGAATTTTGTCATCTGTATATGCCTCTAGAAAACGTGGGCCCAAGCTGTTTCTCAGTAGACGTAAGCGTAAGCTATCAGCATTGAATGGGTTAATCTTTCAGCTTCATGGTTTTTGCTTAAAAAATATTCTCTCCTACTGACATCATTGCTATAACTTCAGCACACAACAGTAATTTGCAAAGAAATCAACTATTTCAGAATATCTTGACCAAATATCTGATAGTGTAACTGAAGACTGCTAAATCATATCTGCTTTTCGGACACAACTACATTGTCTGAAATAATCTTTAGACAGCAGCAAAAAAGGAAAGATGCAAAATATTAAGCTGTAATACCTAAAACTGAGGGTGATATACTGTGTCCTCACCCTCTACCTCACTGGAAATCTTAAGGATAGTATAAAATGAATGTAGCTCTTGGTTCTCCAAGCAAGAGTAAGAGATCAAAGATTCAAAACAGGCAACAAACTTATTGACATCTAACAATCTCAATAGAGTGACAAAGCACCTAACAACCATACATGAGAAATCTAAAATCTGTTACTGATGCTACTTAACACAGGCAGGGAAAGGCAAGCAGGCATAAAAAAGAAAACTCAGGTAGATCAGTAACCAAAGAAAACTGGGGACTAGGGTATGAAAAGCAAAGATGAAACATTAACCAGCAAAATGGAGTAAAAGTCATGTTACCTATACATGGAAAATAGTACTAATAAAAGTCTTACTTTAGGTACAGATTTGCATCAGTATTAACATACACATATACAAACCTCTGGAGGTAGAAGCAGCAGTTTCCTGGGCACAAAGTCATATGAAGTAAGAAGTTTAGTGTTGACTGGTTCCTCCTGCAGCATAACCACCTCACCACCCTGACACACTCTGTATATGATGACGGCACCAAACACCTCCCTTACTCCCCCCACAGCACCATCACTAGCGTCTGTGTATGTATTTCCAGAACAACCACTGTTTCCAGAGCTGTCACTTCTGCTTAGAGTTACAACAACATACTCGCCACAAGTCGTAGGTACTATTTGGCTAACAGTTAAACGTAGCTTAACGCTGTTCAACTTATGCGGAAGAGGAATGCACTGGATGCACTTTGGTTCCTTCTTTACATCGTTCTTTGATTGGGGCTCAGGTGTCACCTGATTATCTTTGGTTTTAGACTTGGATGCAGAAGTTGTCCCCACCTGGGCAGTTCCCTTATTCTTTACAAACATATTAGGTGTAGAAAAAAACATTTCAATATCATTATGCAATAGCAAAGGAGGGTCCGACCACAGGTGTTTAGTCTTGGGATGAGCCATTATGTTAGACTGCCCAAACGTCCCAACCTTAACAGTTGACTTTTTATATGGTCCTTGTGTTACTGATTTAGTTACCACCTTATTACTGGTAGTTGCTTGTGGAACATTTACATTAAGGTCATACACTAACAAATATGGAACAAAGTTCTGCTGGCCAGCAGACGTGGAGGTAGACACAACTGCAGGATCACTCAATGAGGCAGACTCCGACTCTAGGGCAATACAGTCAGTGTCATTTTCCTCCTCTGTTGTTGATCCTCTTCTAGATGAATCTAATTTCATAATGTCCAAACTCTCTGCTTCTCTTTGGCTAGCTTGATTTACATTATTTAGCACCTGCACCAAACCAACATCACAAGTTTCCTGACGATCTCCACTGGAAGTACCAAAGAGCTCATACCGCCTCAGTCCCACCCCAACTAATAGGCATGAGCGAGCAGAGGCTAACTGAGTCATAGTAGCACCCTTTAGTCTTTGGGAAACTTCACTTGGATCTGCTAGAACACACATTGAAGAAACTCTCACATCATGAGATGGTCGGGGCGGTGCAAATAATTCATCTGAAAAAAAATCAAAGTAAGCTTTCTTGAATTACAATACCAAATAAAACACATCCTATCCAAATCTTCTATACTAAAATCATGCCTAGCCCCTTTGGAAAACTGGCTTTAAGTAGAAGGTCTTATTTCTAAACAGTAACTTAAAAAGTTTGAGTGACACATGCTTTCAAGTCTTGTTCTCTCAATAAAAGCTGCTAGACCTTAACACAAAAGTATAGCAACTCCTAAAAAAAAATATCAGTAATCCCCTAACAACTGCTTTTTTTTGTGGGCCACACACTCATGCCCCTTGAAGGCAAACATACCAATCAACAAGGAATAACCCAGACACAAACAGTAATTTCTGTAATTTCCCCAAAAAGGCAAGTCAAACAGTGCTTTGTGAAAGGTGTCACAAATATATGGTATGGAAGGAAAGCTATTAGAAGTAGTGAGGAATTCTTATCAAGATAGTATGGTGTATGTGTGAGTAAGAAGAGAGAAGGATGAGTGGTTCTGAGTAAAGGTGGGTCTGCATCAGGGGTATATGATGTTACCATGGCTATTTAATTTCTTTAAGGATGGGGTGGTGGTGAAGGAGGTAAATGCAAGGATCTTGGAGAAAAGAGCAGGTGTGTAGTCTGTAGCAGATGACAGGGTCTGAGGAGTAAGCTGTTGTTTGCTGATGTCATGGCACTTGTGGCAGATCTGAGTGAGAAACTGCAATAGTTTGGGTCTGAGTTTGAAAATGTGTGGTACGAATATGTTGAGGGTACATGTTAATAAAAGAAGAGTCATTTAAGGTTTAGCAGTGCAAAGAGTGAGGTTAGTTGGGGTGTGAGTCTGAAAGGAGAAAATTTGAAGATGAAGTGTTTTAGATACCTAAGAATGAACATGGCAGCAAAAGGAACCATGGAAGTTCAGATGAGTCATCAGTTGGGTAAGGAGGTAAAGGTTCTGGGAGCATTGTGGAGTATGTGACAAACAGGTTGCTATCTGGATGGGTGAAAATTGGTTTGTCTGAATGTATAATAGTCCCAACGATGTTGTATGGATTAGAGGCATGATATTTAGATGAGAATGTACAAGGTAGGGTAGATGTGTTGGAAATGAAATGTTTGAGGGCAATATGTAGTGTATGGAGGGTTGATCACATAAGTAATGACAAGGTGTCAGATGTAGTAATACGAGTATGGTGTGACATATGGAGAGAATGAGTGAGGAGAGGTTGACAATGAGGATATATGTGTCAAGTAGAAGGGACAAGGAAAAGGGGAAGATGAAATTGGAGGTAAAAGAACAGATTGAAAAAGATTTTGAGTGCTTAGGACCTGAACATGCATGAGGATAATATAATCACTTTATTCAAGAAGTTCAGTTACTAAATGATGGGTGACCATGCCAATATAAAGCATGTTATCCATAACATGTAGCTCCATATCCATTTAGTGCATACTAAAACTGTGCATTAGCACAGTAGAACAGAATTAAAGAAAAGTGCAAATAAAAGACTTACAGATTTGTCTAAGATGGTAAATCTAACTCAGAAATATGTGAGAAACAGTCATGACAAAACCTACTTATTAGGTATACTGAGACCTGCTCGAAAGAAAGTTTTAACTTAACTGCTGAGGGTTAGTGAGTAAGAAATAGGTGCGATATGAGAGATTACTTCGAGTAGTAATAAAGACAAGAGAAAATTTCCGTAAGTCTCAAACAATTAAAGACTGGAGAAATGATAGAAATATATACAAAACAAAAACATACTAAAAACTTACCAACTGCTATATCATCAAGGGGTAACTCTACCACATGGGAAGCTGGAACAGAAGGGGGAGGGGGAGGAGGTGGGGGAGGTGGTGGTGGTGGTGATGCAGGGGGTACAGGAGAGGTTGATGGTCCTGGTGACTGGATGCTCCGGGAGTCAGTCTCTGCAGAAAGCCCAGCTTGAGTGTCGGAATCAGCATATGGCCCACATAGATTGGGATCATTTTCACTATTGGCAGAACCATTTTGTTCTTCTTCCCCCCATGACCATGCTTCAGAGGGAGCTGGAGGTTGCAAAGGTACATCTGTGTACCCTACCGTATCCGAAAAATGCTTATCTAATATCGTAGAATCGGAGGGATCAATTGAAAAGTTTACTTCCTTCTGAAACAAAATAAGTCTTATCAAATGTGAATTCTTGTTCCACATCCTCATGTCACTACATGCTAAAATCCTTCACAGTAATTCATGTAAAATAATACTATCTAACGATCAGGGTGATGCAGCAATAAACTAAGCATCTAACGGGTCAATCCATGAGTGAGTTCAAATCAGCATCACACAAGCTATACCATGATCAACACAAGACTGGCAACTCCAAACACAAACAGTTAACAGAAAAACATCTAAATCAAGATGCTACAGTAATTCAAGTAATAAGTCAAGATGTTAACAGTAATAGCCATTCCTTTCAAGAGCACCTTATTGTAAATTAGCTAAAGGATGCTAAATGATAAAACTGAAAATAAAAACAATGGTTGCCAGCCAAGTCAATTCCTTTTGTTTTTTATTTATAACAAGTAAAATATTGAAGATAAACCTATAGCTTTCCACAATAAACTAGTCCACTTCAATTCAAATGAAACTACACTATTAATGAAATTAAAATATACGACCCAAGACCCCTTTTATGGGGTTCCTGCAGTTCTGAGGTGGTATTCCATGCAAAACTATGGCATGGTGGCCTCCTATGAGGTGGAGGTCCTTCCATTCACTAAAGGCAGTACAACCTCATCAAAGGTGACCTCTCACTTGTGGTGTTACCACTTGCAGGTAAAGTCCATAAAAACCCATGGATTAGAATATCTACTTATTCAATTCTTCACTATATAACCAGATGTCCTCTGATAATATTTATTCTGCACACAGTTTAAGCAGTTCTGTGTTTTCTACATATTTTCAAATTCAGGATGTAAAGAACACCCCATGGAGCATCGAATCCAGACAATGCTACAATCCTTAATAAACAAGTATCAAATATCCATGCATACACTAAAGTACACATATAACTTACCTTTAATTGCTTAGCTGTATTCCACACCACAATATTGCCGTGTCTTGTGGCTGAAGCAATAAACTGGTGACTATTGGTGTGACTTATAAATGCCACCTCCTCAGAGCGTTCACTGTGCGTCAGGGCTGGGCTTGTGGCATACGTAACTGACAGCGGAACATTGTTGGTGTACTCACCCTTCACAAATGGGCAGTTTGGAGAGTGGCGTTCATGCTCTGACCTGGTGGGATTAACTTAATGAATTCACACAAATGTCACAGCAATTCATATTACAAATTTGTCTCCTGAATCCAAAGTTCACTTCATAAAACTCAAAGTGCAAAAAATGAAAGCAGAATCCTTCTCAACACAGTGATCACCACGAAGATTTTCAGGTTCATCCATAATAAAACCTATCACAGCCAGAAAGTAAAGTTTTACACTCATATTACTGAGCCTTTTCAAGTCTATCTATGGTCTATCTACATCATATACCCTGCCATCTTATTCAGCATACTATATCATATCATTCCTCTCATATTTATTTTCTTCAACTGGCCTTTTCACCTCTAAACCTAATTCTTTGTGACTTCCTCCAGAGTTCTGCATTCTCCTAAAACTTTCTCATTTTTACTGACCTGTGTTTCTGACAGGACCTGTCCCTATTTGAAGAAATAAACAAAAAATATAAAACACTGCATTCTAATGGTTGTTGTTATATGCATTTAATAATTTTCTTACAAACACTATCCATACCAGCAACTTCCACAACCATATACAAGTGTTGGGACTATCAACCCATTTATGAAACATCACATCCTGTGAGATTCATGATCATGAATGAGGTGCACGCAATCCCTTCCAGTATTACTCCAATATTATAAGTAAGAGTCTAACATAAATCCATGTATGTGGAGCAAATCATCACCCCTAAAAAAGTCCCTAAGTGAGCACATTTCAACCATCCTTTCAGAATCAGTTCCCAAGCTTGCAATGCTCATATAGGAATTGGAGGTGTATCTTTCCAACAAGCAGTACCCTACTAAACTTGCACCCTACATACACACACACACACACACACACTCACACACACACACACAAAAAATAAAAAAATAAATAAAATAAAATAAATAAAAAAAAAAAAAATCCTCCAGCAACATCACCTATGTCTCTACATTTTAAACAAAATCAAGTATAATATGATCTCTATTTACAATATGATCTCACACATCTTTCATACAGCAGTGCAGGGAATATTACAACTTCCAGAAGCACTCTCCATTTACAAAACTTTCTTCATGCAAATCACTACTTTCCTTGATTTTCTTGGATGAAAGAAAGTTATACTTTTGGGAATCTTTGTCAAGTCATATCAAGAAAATATGTTCAGAATGTGATCCTATATCTAGTCAAGCAAAAGGAAAAACCTATCTATCTATCTACTAACTTGAGCTTTGTTCCCATTTACCAGGGCAGGATCAAATGTGTATGACCTCTCAGTTTACTCACACACATCCTAACCTTATGTAGACATTACTGAACAACAGAGGTTTCAACAATAATTCAGATATCTTAACAACAGAGAACATCAAAACATTTAAATTTTTCAATAATACCAAGCACTAGTGACATTACGGTTCTGAACTGAAATAATGATTCTGTCAAGGAAAGGCACAACAACAAACCTTTGCCTTTACAGAGATACAATGTTGTGGGAAAATTATCATCTCTTAGTACAACTTAGCAGATATGACATTTGCATTCAGCAATGATGAGTCAAATGTATCACTAACCAGGGTTCATCTGTTGGTTCCCAATATACAAGACAGACACTGCAGATAAAACACATTGCACGATCATCATCTGCTGCTATGGGCTGATGGAAGAAACCTGCCTGAGCCATCTGTTCTGGTAAAGCCCATCTAAAAAGAAAAATGAAAAATATGAATGATAATTATTCAACAATTATATAAAGATATATCACCATGTTTTTTCATTTTTTTATAGTTACTGTAGAATGCTTGAACTATGACTTATTCAACCCTGTCCCTGGTGACCGTTTACTTAACAGTTGTTGTTGACCATTTCCTCAAGAGAGTGGTCTTGAGGAATTTGACCAAAATCATTATAAGCATTCAGATTAACAGAAAGACCCCAATATACCCTTTGTTTATATGTGGAATGTTGATGTCTGGTAATGTTGCCATTTTGGCATGATATACAGAAAGGTGATGAGCATTGTTTTGGTCATCAAAAGCAAAACATCATGGGATCAGTTGTTATACAGCATGCAAATGAGGAATCCAGTTCCCTTCCATGGAAGCTTGAATCATAGCCTATTAGATCTCAACCATATCTACGTATCTACACAGGATAACCAGAAGGTAACTTGATATCCTTCTTCCTTCCTCAACTAATTGTGGAATGCATCTAATATGTAGGAAATATAAATAAACCTCATTTTCTAATAATACAAAAAATAATTCATGATCTGATTTGCTGATTTTTTTCTTTAGCTTGTGCCTGCAACTGATCAGGATTTTGCATCTCTCTAAAACACAATCTTTGTCAATAATGACCCAGACAAGCATTTTTGCATTATCTTCTAGCACATATTATACTTTAATTTAAGGCTATTTTCATGATCCATAAAAAAAAATAAATGTTTTACTACCTTGTTGTCTTTTGAAGAGTGTGCTACAGGTCATCTCAATATATGAATGTTAACTAAACCCATGAAATATAATAAACCTACTCAAATGGAATGTTGAGCAAACATCTTTAGCATCAGTAAAGCATCTTTTGTTACTAAATACCCTGTATCTGGTCCATGAACCATTAACATGATATGTAATGAATCTTTCAATAATTCCATTCACCATGAACTTCCCTATTTACTCTTGTAAAGGCTCTTCAAAAATACAAATATCAAAGTTCACTTACTTATAATTCATGTGTGGCCATTTAATAAAAGTGGCTAATCTGGCAGCCTCACTACACATGGCCTCCCTGTCTGGTGGGCCAGTGCCAGGAGGACCCTGGCCAGTATCCGGGGTGGGAGGGGGAAGTAGGTGGGCCAAGCGTTGGATCAGAGCCGAAGCAATGGAAAGAGCTGGGATGTATCGGGTAAGGCGCTTTAGCTCACTCACCAAACCCAAACAGACACTGCGCAGGACTCCTAAAGGCAGCTCTAAGCGCAATGTGCTCCACTGTCAAGAAGAATGAAGATATAATAATCATATTTCTTTTTGTTTATATACTAATCTAGGATCACCATGACATCACAGCTAATTCAAGAAGGGTTACTAAGCATAACTAACCACTCAAACATCAAATCTAGATCAGCACTTTCAAGATTGTAAAGGAAAACCTCCCACCACTTATTTCACACATAAATGTTCATCAAAAATTTTTCCCTAAACAATACTTTCCCAGCATTTTATGACAATCTCTACCAACTTCTACAATAAGTCACTGATCAAGGCAAAAACCCTCATTTTCCTTCAGAATGTAACAATCAAGCTACTGATATATAACTATTTCATGCTAATCATACAAAATTATAAAGGAAATATTTCTTTGCTTTAACTCCTGAAAGGAAAAGCTGCTCTCTTCCTCCTCACAAGTTGAAATACTGTATGCATGGGATTTCAATGTAGAACAAGATCATCTTGGTGAAGTCAAGGTTCTCTATATTTCCCCTATCAACGGTGTGAAACAAATAATCAAACATCTCACTCAAGTTCTTCATCATCAAAACACATCCTACAATTCATTTTACCTCTGAACCTCCTCATTAAATTCAGAACATTTCTGTCCCATTAAGTGTCTTACTATCAAAATCTTATTTCAGTCACAACTGGGAATGTCCAACCCCCATCCCTCACTCAAAACACCAATTTTGCACTAAAGGTAGGCTCACCAGTCTTCCTTGTGTAGCTTTTAAAAAATTTTCCTTGTGACCAGTACTGCTTCACCAGTCAGAGTGACTTCAGTCATATGGTTAATTTCAATAGTGACAAAATGCAGTTTCTACCTGTTTCTCAGTCAAAATCCTCATTTGTTTCCAACTGCTCAAAATTTCAGAGCATCATAACTCAGCCTTGTAAAGACAATAATGTGTTGAACATTATCATATCCTCAGCTTCATTCTGAAAACCCCACATAATTATGGCGATCAATTGAGAATATACATATATCTATCTATATCTCTGACACCTGATCTCTTCTCGAGCTCCCTCAAGGGGGTGGTCAATGAAATAAAGTCTCCATAACTAGTGAACTCCAGTGCCACTTCTTAGCCTTTAGTGCCACACCCTTAACAGGCCAAAGGCAGAGGCCAACTCTAGTTTTTCTTTTTTTTTTTTATGTTGAAGGCTCCAGTCACGGACAAAAGTCTACATCAAGGCCGGGCCCTAACTGGAATATAGAGAGAATTGAGAAAGGGGAAAAACAGACAAGGAAAGTATTTACAAATTTTTGAGAAAGTGAAAAACATGTCTCTTGAAATGAGCCAGGTCATAGTTATTGGGAAAGACATGAGAAGGTGTAACTCGTAATTGGGTCTAATTTAATAGGTGTTAATCGTAATTGGGTCTAGTCTAATTGATGTAAATAGAAAGTGTCTAATATGATTGGTGTAAATCGTAATTGTGTCCAATCTAATTGGTGTAAATCGTAATTGTGTCCAATCCAATTGGTGTAAATCGTAATTTTGGCCAATTTACTTGCTGTAAATCGTAGCTGTGTTCAATTTAATTGGTGTAAATCGTAATTGTGTCCAATCTAATTGGTGTAAATCGTCATTGCGTCCAATTTGATTGGTGTAAATCGTAATTGCGTCCAATTTGATTGGTGTAAATCGTAATTGCGTCTAATCTAATTGGTGTGAAAACAGATTCATGTAAAAATCTTCCTCTTATTTCAGCCTTTGCCTTAATTCGAAACCCCTGCTCTGGATTTTACGCTTCCTTCTCCTCCCTACGATTCGGCACCTTTCGCCATCTTAAACCCATGGTTTAAGTCCTTCCAGTGGTTTATATACCTTCAGATTAAACCTCAGAGCGATGGTATGGTCTTTGACCGGACTCCTTAAGAGTTAAGTCAAAGGGCTAAGGTTGTAAAAGGGTTTTAAGGACAAGGACTTAAATCCTCCGAGATAAATCAGTTTCTTTTTTTTTTTTTTTTACTTTCTTTGAACGCGGTTTCTTTTTAAACCCGGTCTCTTCTTTCCGTTTGGTTTAACCTCTCCTTTTGATTCAAACATGTCTTTCTCCGGCATAAACCCTCCTTATGATTCATCATATTCCCTCCATATGATTCAATAACTCCTGTAACCCCTGCTTTAAATCCTGCTTATGATTCAGCTCCTTTTCTACTGCCTGGTTTAAGCCTTCCTTATGATTCAACACCTCTTCCAACCCCTGGTTTAAGCCCCCTTATGATTCAGCACCTCTTCCAC
>JAYMFT010233337.1:0-11159 GCA_038088735.1 Panulirus argus
TCACTGGTGGCAGGGTCAAACAGTAAAGTGTAGTCAGAGGAGTATACCGTAAATATGTAGGGGTCATGGGAGGGGCCTTTACTTCCTGCGCCCTCCCTCTCGAAGGCAGCATAGTCATTGTACGTTGGTAAATAAATTTTCTTGCTATTACCTACAACTTTCAGATCAAGTAGAGGACAGAAGTTTGAAAGGCAAAAAAATATTTAAACCCCTTGCCAAATAAATGGAAGCTTAAGACTGACCCAAGGTGACATAAAACATCTTGCAACAGAACTAATATTCTGACACTATCCTATATTTCAAACAACTAATCTGAAACAATTTACACAGAAAATAGGCTATATACTTCATATACAAGGCATGCAGTGTTACACAATCACTAAGTGGATGACCATGAAACCAGGATGATACAGCATTTTTATTTTTTTTTCATACATTCGCCCCCTCCCGCTACAGCGAGGTAGTGTCAAGAACAGAGGACTGAGTCCCAAGAGGGAAAAATTCTCACCTGGCCCCTTCTCTGTTACTTTTTTGTAGAAGTAGAAATTGGAGGGGAGGATTTTCAGCCCCCCACTCCCTCCCGTTTTCGTCGCCTTTTACGACACGTAGGGAATACGTGAAAAGGATTCTTTCTCCCCTATCCCCAGGGATTAGAGAAGGGGCCAAGTGAGGATCCTCCCTCCAAGGCTCAGTCCTCTGTTCCCAACGCCACCTCGCTAATGAGGGAAAAGGCGAATATGTATGAAAAAAAATATATAAATATGTATATGCAAGAGTTTTGGAGAGAGGGACGAGTACGCAGTCTGTCGGGGATGAGAGGGCCTGGGAAGCGAGTCAGCTGCCGCTCGCCGACGACACGGCACCGGTGGCTGATTCGAGTGAGAAACTGCAAAAGTTGCCAACTGAGCCCGGAAAAGTGTGTAAAATGAGAAAGCCGAGAGCAAATGTGAACAAGAGCAAGGTTATTTGTGGTGTCATATTGTTCCTTACAAAAAGTGCTAAGATACATTTTTTACCCAGGAAAGAAGTGTATGGTGGTATTGATAATGAAAAGAATTTTAATGATCCAAATAAAATATCCACTGACAGCAATGTAGGAGTAATCAGGATGGTACATAGAGCAGTAAAACATGTGCTTCTCAGAGAAGGTAAAGTACTGATGATGGGGGCTTTCACATATTAGGAGTTAAGCTGGCAGGATTGGATAAGCTCCTAGAATGTTTACAGGAAAGTTTCCTACATTAGCATGACAATGAACACACTAGGGTGAAAGCGACTGATTCACCCTCATTACTACATCTTATCTTCACACATACTAGCAGGAATACTGTAAATATCAAATGTGATACACCACTTGGAAAAAACGATCATGTAATGCTAAACTTTGATCATGTGGTAGATGAGGAAGTTGAATGAGCAGAGATGAGACAGGACCTGTGGATTTGAGGAAGAAAGATAATTGTGGAAACTACACAGAACTTAATTTCTGTGGTAACATTGATCGGGAAATGAAGTTCATTAGTTAGGAACCAGGGTATTAAGGTGAAAGGTTCTGTGAAATTTACGATGAAGGAGTAGGAACATGTACTTCTAGCCTCAAATAAAGAGGGAAGTATGGTTTAATCGATGTTCAATAGCAAGGGAGTTTGAGATATGTAGTGACAGTGATATAGTGACAATCCAGCCAGCCAGCTCATGCAAGGTTAAAGAGAGCAAGGAATGACCAAAGCAGGTTGAGGAAAAAATTTGAAGAAAATAATGTTGACAGGGTAAGTAAAAATCCTAGACTTTTCCATGAATTGTCAGGAATAGATTACCATTTAAAGAGCAGCTAATCAGGCTAAGGATTTCGAAGGGAAATATAGTTTACTCTAGCCCCATCACTAGTGAGATGGGATGGAGGGGAGACCTTAGAAAACACTAAGAATCTAGAAAAGACATTAACAATACTAAAGGGTCTTGACCTATATGAGGCTCATGGTCTTGATGAACTTTCACTATTTGTGCTGAGGATTTGTGTAGATACACCAGACAAAACTCTTAACTTATCTATGGGAAAGTAGACTTGGAAGAGGTGCTGAAATTCAGACCATTCTCCTTGATGAGTGTGATGCACACTGTTAAAAAATGTATCTTCCTGGATGGGCAAATGAATTTTGAAATGATCAGTATGATGTGTGTTGTATAATAAGAGTTGGTAAGCATAAATGTGAGACATATTTCCTGATGGTTATGGTAGCCCCACTGTATGTATAGTTATTTCCATTGAAATGTAAAAGCAAAATCTCATTTATTATGTTTAATAATTAACAGAAAATATTGCTAATGAATGATATATAACAATATCATGAATGCAAGGTTTCCAATGTGAGGCCAGACCAATAGGCATTCCTCAAAATCCTTTGTCTGTGGTGTCATAGTTTCACACAAAAAGCAGTAAGATACATTTCCTACTGTGTGTACTTGAAAAAATAATCAGAAAGCAAATGGATAACTTCTGCTGAGGAAGAATTACTTAGGGAAAGGTCTTGTGTAATGAACCTGCTAAATTTCCATAAGTGAATAAGCTGTATCCTAGAGAAAAGGGAAGGCTAAATGGATTATTTGTATTTTTAATGCCAGAAAGCATTTGACATTGAACCACTTGGGAGGTTGATTAAGAAGATGAAATACCAGGTAGGAATAAGGAGGAGACTCCTGTGATGGATAAAAGATTATCTTGGTGGAAGGGAACAAAAGACACATCATAGGAATCTTCTCCTAATGGTTGGAGGCCACCAGTGGAGTGCTCCAGGGTTCTGTTTTGGAACCACTCCTGAACTTTGTGAATGATTTGCCTAAAGTTATTAACGCCTATCTAAATCTATTAGCGGATGATGCAAAAGTCATGAGGGAAGTAGAAATTGAGGAGGATTGATGTACTTACAAGGGGGCCTGGACACATTCCAAGTTGGTCTGATACATGGTTGATGTAATTCAATGCAAGTAAATGTAATTAGGATGAATCATAGTGAAAGAAGACTTCAGTATGATTATTAGCTGGCAGGAAATAAGCTTCAGAAGTCTGTGTGTGAGAGGTATTTGGGAATCAACAAAATCCTTAACTTGTCACCAGAGTCCCAGTTTAGGAGAATAGTAAAGGAGACAAACTGCCTTCTGGGAAAAATCAGAATAACTTCCAAGTAAGGTGATGAAATGTTTAGCAAGCTGTGCATATCTTACAGAAGGCCAGAACAAGAATATGCTTCTCAAGTTTGGTCAATAAACCTAAAAAAGCACAAAGAGCTGGTAGATGTCAAGAGGAAGGTAACAAAGATGGTATTAGAATTAAGAAAATTAAGTTACAGGGAAAGGCGAGAGGCTTTAAATTTACGCACCTTGAACGAGAGAATAGTGAGGGGTGATCTGGTCACACCTTTAAGTTTTTAAAACAGATTGATGACATGGACAGTGAACAGCTCTTCGAGAGATGTAGGGATAGAGCAACCAGAGGACCTAACATAAAATTAAGCAAGACTTTGGTTAAGAAGGATTCAGATTCAAATAAGTACTTTTATAGTAAGAGAGTGGTGGATGAATGAAACAGAATGATGGAGGATTAGGTTAATGCAGACAGCACATACAGATTTAAAAAGTTGTATGATATTTAATAATTTTTAACAGATGGGGCCCCATTAGTGTAAAACTCCCTTCCAGTACAGCACACAGGTAATTACACACAGGGCAGTTGAATCAGTCAAGGGAGTATATGGGCTAACTAGTGCAAGGTTTAGAAAAGTGCACAGAATACAGGGCCAGTGCTTGCTAGCTAAAAGAGAAATTATAGAAATGGTTAGAGGCACAGACATTAACACTCCCACATTAAGGAATCTAGCTGAAAAGCAGGATGTCACCAAAATTAGAAAGATTAGTGAAGCAGGAGGGTGATAGATGTAAAAAATACATTATTTTTGACTTGCAAGAAGATCATACACAAGATAAGGAAGGAAGTGGAAAAAAGATAGAAATGTATATTGAAAGACTGGTGTAGGCTATGGGGCTATCAGATGCAATTTCTGTGGTAAAGGAAATAAGAATTGATGGTTACAGCCAAGACACAAGGGGGATGACCAGTTATGGTTATGTTTGACTTGAAGTCATCAAGCCAGGAAGTACTTAGAAAAGCAAAGATCTTAAAGGCATGGTGGAATTCAGTGGGATATTCCTCAAGTGTGACAAATCAGAGGAAGAGAGGTTGAAAAGCAGATAGTATAATCAGAAGACAAAAAACTGGATACACCACACATGGCAAGAGGATGGAGCAGCCCCTCTAGAACTGCAGAGGGGGCAGGAGTGTTAGATGATAATGTCAGACTGAAGGTAATGTATTCAAATGTTGATGGATTGATAAGTTAGTGGTAAAGAACTGGAATTCATGGATTACATAAGGGAAAGTACACATCATGTATCGGAGTTATGGAAACTAAGCTTACCCAAGAGATTAGCTCACACCTGTTGTGCTTAGAGGAGAACATGATAGTAAGAAAGAGAAGAGAAGGCAAAGGAGTGGGAGGATTAGCCCTCTTAATAAAAGACTGCATGAAGTTTCAAGACATAGTGGAAGATGGCCCGTTCAGACAATAGATAATGGGAATAGAAATGGTAGAGAAGAGCATAGTGGTGTTATTATCATATAATCCTACAAAGGATTGCAATGAACTGGAACAATTATATACAATGATAACAACAGAGCAATAAGTAGGATGGTACATGAAGCAGTGGAACACTCACTTCTTAGGGAGGGTAAAGTACTGATAATGGGAGAATTCAGTTATAAAGAAATAGGCTGCAGGATCTGGATTTTCATGGTAATGGATTATAGAGACATAAGTTTTTAGAGTGTTTGCTGGAAATTTTCCCTATACCAACATGTCATGGAGCACACCAGGGTGAGAGGGACTAATACACCATCATTGCTAGATTTTATCTTTGCTCATACATGGATACTGAGAACTTTATATATGATACACCAATTGGAAGTGATTATGTAATGCTCAAGTGTGAGCATATGGTAAAAGAGGCCAATAAAAGAGCAGAGGTGAGACAGGAGATAAAGAGGATAAAGTAAAATAGATTTTGAAATGGAATTCAGTAGCCAGGAAACAGAATTTTATAGTGAGAGACTCTTGAGAAATTTTTAAATAAGTAGAAGCCTCAGATATGGGGGGAATGGTATGAAAGAGGAAGGAAAGGTATGATAAAAGATGTCATAAGGCAAATAAACTTTGAGATGTGCACGGTAAAATTCAAGATGGCACTTCAGCTAGCCAGCATTTACAAAGTACTGGAGAGCATGGAAAAAGTATAGGAGGATAAGAAAGGAGGAACAAAAACTTTGAAAAGCATATTGTGGACAAAGCGAGTAAAAATTCAAAACGTAGCCATAAATCCATCAGGAGTCAGCTGTCAGTTAAGGAGCAGCTAATCAGGCTAAGGGATTCGGAGGGAAAGATTGTTGAGGATGGTATAAGGATATATGAGGAACTGAATAACAAGTTCAAAAGTGTTTTTACACTGGAAGACACCATAGCCCTAACACTAGTAAGATGAAATAGGAGGATGTTTGGAAATCACTGAGATATCTAGAAAACATGTTAACAGAATACTAAAAGGACTTAACCCATACAAGGCTCATGGTCCTAATGAAATTTCACCATAAGTACAAAAGGTGTGTGCAGATGCACTACATAAACCACTTGAATTACTGTTCAGGATGTCACTAGAGAAAGGCAGATGTCGCTAGAGAAAGACAAAGAACTAGGATGTCACTAGAGAAAGACAAAGTGCTGAGGGAATGGAAAAGGACAAATGTCATGCATATATATTAGAAAGGAGACCAGGAACAAGTGTTGATCTATAGACTGGTCTCATTAATGAGTATGGTATGTGAAGTTCTGGAAAAGGTTATTAAAAAGCAAGTGGATGATTTTCTGCAGGGGAGAAATTTCATAAGTGAAGGACAGCATGGTTTTTAGGAAAGATCATGTGTAAATAACCACTTAAGAGTTCTTTGAGGGAGTAAGCTCAGTCCTGAGCAAAAGGGATGGGTGGGTGGACACTCTAAATCTTGACTGCCAGAAAATATTTAATCCTATACCACATAGAGGGCTGATTGAAAAGCTGGATCACTAAGTAGGAATAAGGGGGAAATTCTTACAATGCATAGAAAATTATTTCAGTTAAAGGAAACAAAGGGTGCATGTTTTTTCCAAATGGGTGAAGGTAATCAGCAGAGTGCCACAGGGTTTGGTTCTGGGATCATTAATCTCTTCTCATTTCCTGTTAACGACTTGCCTGAAGGTATGGACTCCTACCTGAACATGTTTGCAGATTATACAAAGATCATGAGGGAAGTGAAAAGTGAGGAAAATTGCATTAGCTTACAAGGGAACCTAAACAGATTCTGAAGTTGGTCTGAAACTTGGTTAATGAAATTCAACCCAAGCAAATGTACAGTAATTAGGATGGGACAAAAGGGAAATACGGCCTTAATATGATTATTATCCAGCAGGAATAAGTTTAAGAAATCTATGTGTGAGAAGGACTTGGGAGTCAACATTGTCTCTAACCTGTCACTAGAGTCCTATATTAGGAGAAAAGTTAAGGAGACAAACTGTCTGTTGGTAAATATCAGAGTACCTTCCAGTTATATGGATAAAAAAATATTTAGCATACTATTCATATTCTACATCAGGTCAAATCAAGAATATGCTTTTCAGGTTTGGTCAGTATACTTAAAAAAGCACAAAGGGCTCATAGAGAAGGCCCAGAAGAGGGCAACAAAGATGTTGCTAGAATTAAAAGAGCATGCTGGAGGTTTTAGATTTACCTCCCTTGAATCAGAGGTGACCTAATCACAACCTTTAAGTTTTTAAGAGAGATCATTGATGTGGACAGTGAACAGTTCCTTCAGAGATGTACAGGTAGAACAATCAGAAGACATAATGTGAAATTATGTAAGAAATTAGTAAATAAGAATGTACAGAAATACTTTTATAGTATAAGAGTGGTGAATGAATTGAAAAGATGACTGAAGTTATGATTAATGCAGACAACATACATAAATTAAGAGGTTTTGTGATAGTAGTGTTCAAGAGATGGGGCCCTACATGCAAATATCCCTTACAGTATTAATGGATAAATACATATAGGCAGTTACAGAGAGGTGCTTTCTAGACTTAGTGAATCTTAATCAAGATTTTGGAGGGTCATCATTCCAGCAGGCCTATTATATACAGGTAAAGGGAGAAGTGAAATGTGAAGAGACCCCTGAATGACATAAATACCTAATATTAAGTCTGATTGTGGAATTCCAAATGATTTCAGTAACAGTGGGAGTGAGAAGGAGACATAAGGGAGAGAGCAGTACAGTGTAGAGGAGTCACTGGGTTTCTTTGTAGAATAATGAAAGGTAGAAGTGTAAGTATGAAAGCGAAGAGAGGATTAAGGGACAGCATAGTCCTGCCAACCCTCACCTATGCAGCCAAAACATGGACGTGGAATGAGACACAGAGGTCAAGAATCCAGGCTATAGAAATGAGCTATTTGAGAAGTGCATGTGGTGTGACTGGATGGGATGAAGAAAGAAATGAAAGGGTGTATGAGAGATATGGTATGGCAAGGAATGCAAAGGAGTGAATTCTGGAGTGGTAGAAGAGGTGAAACATAATACTTTGAGGTGGTTTGGGCATGCGGCAGGAATGCAAGAGTGGGACTTTACAAAGAGAGTGTATGATAAAACGATTAAATGCATTGATGTGAGTGGAAGACCATCTGTGACATGGGCAAATAGGGTGGAGGAATACTGGAGGGAGAGAAACGCAGGAAAAATGCGTGGAATAGTGTATGCAAGAGGCATGTAAGTGGAGACTCTTTTGCCGTGGCCACCCCTTGGTGGGAGTTCCTGGAGGGAATGGGCATCAGAGATACAGATAGATAGATAGAGTATTGTCACCCTCTTCAAGGCAAAAGTTTAAAATACTGGGCATATAAAAGATATCCAAGCAGCAGATATTGTGAGTGCCTGACTTGGGGGAGTAAGTAGCATGTTAAGAATTGATGTAGAGAGGTGTTACTGTGAGTGAAAATTTTGTTAGTAAAAAAAATATAAATTAATGGCAACACTGGCAGCAGTTTATTCAAAATTATTCCCTGGATGAATCTTGTTTGTGTGCCAACTACTTATATTACTGTTATTCTTTTTGATAGGGGAGAGCAGTTTGAGACCTTCAGAAGGGTTGAATAAAGAAAATAAGGGGATAATAAAAGAAAGTAGGGAAATTGGTCCAATTCAATCCAAATAGCAGAATGCTCATGGCAGTCAAGTTGTATCTGTTTATCATGCACTAAAAAGTTAAATTTTTCTTTGCTTTTCAATTGGATATTAGCCAGAAATGGATATAGATATGGGAGAATATCAGGAATGGACAACTGTGACAAGATCCACAAAAGGGAAGCTAGAGGAAGGGGTAAAACATGTACAGTACCTCCAACAACAAAAGTTTGGAGATTTTGGTTGAAATTAAAGAAAACAGGATCTGAGATTAACAGAATTAGAGTTGGAAGTAAAGAAACCAAAAAGTCAATGTCAAGATGGTAAGAGGTGTGATTTTTCTTTTTTAAGGTTCTAATTACGGACAAAATTCCACATCAAGGCTAGGCCCTAATTGAAATTTAGAGAATTAAGAAGTGGAGAAAGAAAAGACAGGGAAAGTGTTTACAAATTTCTGAGAAAGTAGAAGACCTGTCTTTTGAAATGTGCCAGGTCATAGTTATTGGGAAAGACAAAAGAAGGTAGAGAGTTCCAAAGCTTTGACATGTAGGGAAAGAAGCAGTTATCAAAGCGGCATACCCTTGAGTTGCTGATGGCCCCTCAATGATCGTGTGACGCAGCAGTTTGTTAAGTATTGTGTGCTCTAGCTAGTGTTGGGGGCACACAAGCAGCCAAAGTATTACCTATAGAAGAACCAACATTGCGGCGCAGGGCAAGGGGGTCAAGTTTGGAAGTTAGCCTGGGACAGTTTATACGTCGGACCGCTTTCGACTCAACTCTGTCAAGTAAGGAAACAGAGATAGAACCATCCCAAATGTGAGAGCAGTGCTCCATACAAGGACAAATCAGTGCCTTGTATAAACGGAGCAACTGTTCAAAAGAGAAGAAAATATGACATCTAAACAGGACACCCAGTTTCTTAGAGTTAGATTTAGCTATTCCCATAATGTAGGGTTTCCAAGAAAGAGTGGATGTTACAGTAATACCAAGTATGTTCATTGAGTCAAAGAGGTGGAATTACAGAACTGTCAAAGGAACTCTTGGAATTAAGAATTGAAATTAATGATCATACACAGATTGGGATCAGATGTGGGAGATGACAAAGCTTATAACCAGAGGAGTAAAGTTAGAATAACTAGAGTAGGAAGGGTCAGAAAAGGCTATTTCAGATGCCCAAGTTACTAAAAATAGTGGGCAGGGAGTTGCAGTTTTTTTGGCTGGTGAACAATCTCGGAATATGTTGACTGATACAGTGGAACAAGAACTTGGATACACTGAAACTATGGTGCATAGGACATTGAATGAAGCTGCAGGTAGAATGATATGCATTGCTGAAGATATATGCATTGCTGAAGACAAAACATGAGAATTTCAGAAAAGTGCAAAGCTTACAGGATTAGTTTTATTAGCAAAAAGGGAGATTACAGAGAAAACCAGAGGGACAGAGTCTGATGAACTGAAACTAATGGACTTAGCTACATTGCGGGGTTGAACCTAAATTAGAAGAATAAGCTAACTAGGAGCCTCCTGGATGTAAATATTTGATTATTTTTGGATCGGATGAGGAACATACTTCAGATAAATTGGAAAGGAGAAGGAAGAAGAAATGTTCATAATAGAGTTTCTAGAGGCAATAGAATTACTGAATGCAATCTGTGTGATACAAGAAAGAAGAAAAATTTATGTTATAATCAAGACATATGGTCATGTTTGATTTGGAGTCATCTAGCCAGAGAGGTATTAAGACAGACTGAAAAGGTTAAAAACAAGGTGGAATCAGTAGATCATTCATCAAGTATGACATGAAGGGGAAGAGAGAGAAAATGCAGGCAATACATTCACAAGGCAAAGAACAGAAGATGCCAAACGAGGCAAGAGGACAAACCACTCCCATCAGGGCAATGAGAGGTCAGGAATATTAGGTGCTGGTAATGTTAGACAAAATCTTTTATTTAAATTCTGATGGATTAGTGGCACATGATAAAAAGCCGAATTTTTGACCACATAAGGAAAAATGCATCTGATATCATTAGAGTTGTGAGAACAAAGCTTACCAAGGAGATAAGATCTTTCCTTTTCTATTCAGAGGAATATGATAATATAAAGGAGAATGATAACTGGCTCTTCAAATAAGATATAACTTTAAGATTCAGGAAACTGTAATAGATGGCTCATTTGGGCAATCCATAATGGGAAGGTTAAATGTAGGAAAAATGCATTATGGTGTTTATTTATGATCCTCCACAGAATTTTGATAATCCAGAGCAAATATACATTGGCAACAGTGAAGCAACAATCTCGTTGGTCTATACGGATGTAAATCATGCACTTCTCAGAGAAGGTAAGGTATTGATAATTGAGGATTCAAATTGTAAGGAGATAGATTGGCATGATTTGAATTCTCATGATGACAAGGAATAATGGAGACATAAGTTCTTAGAGTGGGTACAGGAAATTTCCCATAACAGCATTTTAGTGAATTGACTAGGGTTAGAGGGACTGATTCACCTTCATTAATAGATCTTCACATACAGTACCTGCAGAAAGTCTGAGGAATATTGGGCCTGTTGTTGTGTGGTTGGGTGTCCTCAGAATTTCCATGTCTATCAGCCTACCAAATGCTCATATCTCACTTAATTAGTACTTAGCAACTCTCCCTCGTGATCCCATCACCACAGACTGAGAGTGTCAGTGCCTCATGGGACAAGCTATGGCGCGAGAACAAATACTATTAGCAACTGGATTAACAAAGGGAACGCATGCTATTTTTTTTTTTTCTATGTTAGCTGAGACAGCACGGGCAGCTCAGGCCCTAATCAAGGCCATCCCACTAACACTATATATATAT
>JAYMFT010233348.1:0-11159 GCA_038088735.1 Panulirus argus
ATATATATATATATATATATATATATATATATATATATATATATATATATATATATATATATATATATATTATCTAATTTGCGAAAGGACAGTTTGCCAGTGTATCAGAATTCAATAAATATCTGATACACATAAAATCATTTAAATGTATTATATGTGCGCCTAAAATTTACTTACGGTTGACGTACTTCCATGTTTGTGAATGAAGCGCATATAATGGAGGATGCGTCGTGATCCTCTACAACCACGCTTGTCTTGTGGGATTTGTATTTTACAAAGGTTTACAAAAATGAAAATGTTATAGAATCCACAAATGTTGTCTTTGGTCACTGCTCTTTTTAGTTGAACGTTTCCTGTTTGATTTTCTTTAAGTTTGTGTACTGCATTAAATTTGCTGTAAGTCTATTGTGTTGTGATGAACCGACTTTTATGACTGTGTTGAGCGGATTGAACTGTGTGTCTCATATTTTTTTCTCACAGATCTGTTTACGATATTTAGAGGTAAACTTCACCATCATACCGGCAGTAGTTTCGTGGATAACACGTCTGTACTGCTATCATTGTCTACCACACTTTTACAAGTGCCATAGCTACCATGCATGCACTTGTGCCATGGTTGAAACCCCACAGTTATCGACATGGTTACCATCCTTACCCGGGTACCATGGTTAATCATCCCAACGTAAGTACCATAGCTACAATTCATGGTTATAGTGTTCACACTACCATTTACATACTATAACCATCCTTGGCATTCATACAGTAGTACCATTACTACCTCAAAGCAATTACTACATGTTTTATCATTCGTATACCACTACCATGACAGCCAACCACAATACAGTACCACAGCAACCATTGCCACTAATGGTAGAGCAGTAGCTACACCCACCTTCACCCACTGTAATACCAAATGTCTACCATACGTGCCCCCCACCAGGCATGGTCCACCGTCAGGAGACCGAGGTCCTCTCCAGCAAGAGGCTGGCAAGCTAGATCCTCAATGTTCTTATCGGCCAGCACAAGGACCTCTCCCCGAGCCCTTGGTAATTGCTGTAGCGGTGATAACACCGCCCTGTCGTCGCTCGCATGCGCGTGCGTTGAGTGCGTATCTGGTTCATGTTATATGTATGTGTGTGTGTGTATGTGTGTGTGTGTGTGTGTGTGTGTGTGTGTGTGTGTGTTCATTACATATTTGTGAATATAGGGAGGGAACTTTGCAGTAGTGGGGCCTCACGTCTTGTCATTTTTATCGCACCACATTTGAATTTTCTAGCGCTACCTGTGTTTACTTAATGTGTTTCTCTTTGAACGTAGTTACTTATTTATAGTTACCTATTTTTACCGTAGGGGGAGGGAGTTTTACACTCGTGGGGCCACATTTCTTACTGAACTTTCTCTACTATCATTTAACTTTTTAAGCTCAGCTCATGATTCACTTTGTTCCACTCATTCACCGCTCTTATAGTATAAAAGTACTTAACATGTTTTCTAATGTATAATGCTTAGTTTCATGTTATGGCCTGTGTGTGTGATTACTTATTTATAATTAAGCATTTATACACTCGTGGGGCGGCCCGATCTCTTGAACATTCCCTATCATACGTAGAACTCTAATTTTTGTATGCTGCATCCATCACCTTTCCTTCATTCAGTTCAGTCCATTCATCCACCAATCTTATTCTAGTAATTATCTTACACCTCTTTCAACGCGTTTCTTGCTCAGTCTAATGTTGTGTTACCTGGTTGTTCTATCCAAACTTCTCTCAAAGATCTGCTCATTGTCTACGGCCTCCTGAGGTTGGACTGTCTCCGTGGACCTGGCCCCGACGCTGGCCTCCGCCTCCGAGGACCTGGCCCCGACGCTGGCTTCTACCCTGGGGCTCTGTTGCCGCCGTCGCGCCGTCTGTCTCTTTTTCTGGTCTTCTTTGATCCCCACTCGCTGGGTGGTGCACTGACTGAGGGGAGGGTCTTTTGTTGATGAGGTTTGCTGTGGGGGATGTATATGTGTGGCTGTGTTGCATTACTGGGATTATGTTGTTTCGATGGGGAGATTTGTGTGGGGGTTGTGGTGTGGGTGGGGTAGTGTTCATAGGGCTGCTATGTGGGCAGATCTATTTTGTATAAATGAAGCTATTTCTTTTTGGAAACGTCTGCTGTAATTTACGCAGAATGTGTTTGTAGGTGGAAATGTGTCGTGCGTTTGGGGCTTAGTTATGTGGATAGACCTGCGTCGTGTGGATGGGACTGTACTGTGTGGACGTGGTTGTAGCGCAAGGACGCTGCTTGGCCAAATGAATGCATATCACATCTTTCAGTACAGATGAGATGTATTTGCTTCCCTTCTTCTCCGGCTACATCCCGTAGCAACTGACGGACCATCATGTCCAACAGTTGCCCTGTGAGCTTTGGCTCTTCACCTTTCGTATCTTTCAATGCGTTAGTTTTAGTTGCAGAATATTTACTGTAACCAAGATACATAGACAAAGCATTTCAGTGAGAGCATGAGAGAAGGGCACAAATCTAGGGTAGGTGTAAGCAAGTATAGAGTGTACAGTGGGTACAAAACATCGACACTGGAGGATGACAGTCAGGCCCGAGTGGGAGGCAGGGACCCAATGGGTCCCTCCCCCGTCTGGGGGGACGGGGGTCGAAGATACATTAAATACATGATATATAGTTACAGGATAGTAAGTGATGCTGACAGCAACATAGATAACAACGCTTGTGTTTAAAGTTTAAAATATGTCATACATATACAGAACATCTTGTTAACATTATAATTACAGTATATACACGAACAAATTACATATACACTGAAGTGTGTATTTCAAACAGGCCACAGCGTATCTTACAGTCATTTAGATAAATGAAGATTTTGAAACTATAAACAAAACACAAAATTGATGGTTGGCTATTTCGACAGCCACTTCTTTCCCTCCACAGCAATTCAGAAGTATTTGGTTCCTTGAGGTTTCCACGACTCATAAAGCCTGTAAAAGGCAAGACCGAGCTCATTTGCAGAACAAGTGACATTTTATTCAGCTTCTACAAGACTGTCCTTTATGTAAGCATCATTCCCTATCTGTATGCATCAATCCCAGTCAAGAGTGTCTTTTTCTAATAATTATAAGGATAATAACAATAACGGTAATAATAGTAATAATGATGATAAAAATAATCATAATGACGATAAAAACATTGATGATAATAATAATAATAATAATAAAGAAAATAATAGTAATGAAAATAATAATAATGATAATAATAGTAATAATGATTATTATTGGTATTATTATTATCATTAATACTATTATTATAATAATCATCATTATTATAATTATCATTATTATTATCATTAATGCTATTATTATAATAATCATTATTATTATTATTATCATTATTATTATTATTATTATTATTATTATTATTATTGTTATTATTATTATTATTATTATGTTGTTACACTTTGGAGCTTTTACAAAACGTATTACAGAGATCTGCATCTCCTTGCTGAACAGTGTAACACTCTCTGGAGTTCTGCAACACAATAGCACACTTAAGGAGCACTATAATACTTTTGCGGAACACTGTAACACTCTAGGGAGCTTAACAGCACAACCATATGGCGAAATCTACCTCGTGTTTGCAAATCTACAACACTGCCGTGAAGTTCCAGCGTTCATTATTGTGCAGTTATGCAACACAAGTTTCCACAGAGCTCAGCAACACACACACACACACACACACACACACACACACACACTTCTTGCGGCTTAGGGGTGCAACATCCATTATTACGAGGCGCTCAGAAACACACAACAGAGAGAGAGAGAGAGAGAGAGAGAGAGAGAGGGAGGGAGGGAGGGAGAGAGAGCGTCACGATACAATGATGTGGCGCTCTCTGAGGCTCTCTCCTTCAACACTCACTGTCCAAAGAGCTCTCAAACACATCTCTTGGAGCATTTTCAAATCACATTATCACATTCATCGTAATACATTTAAAGAAAAAAAAAAGATGATTCTCTCCCAAACCGAAGGTAAGTTTTTTTAGTTTTAAAATCTCTATTTGAGTGATTATAGTCCGGCGAAGCATTTACTGTACATCGATTAGCGTGGGTGGAGGGTACATGGTCACGAGCAAGTGGAGGCGAGCGTACGAGTGGGTACAATACATGGACACAGGAGGGTGACAAGTGGGCCTGTAATAGCGTGGGTGAAGTGTTGAGGATTTCCACACTGTTGATGGGCTGATGGTTAGAAATGAGAGGTCTTGTGAGTGCAGTGAGGGTAGGAGGGATGTAGTGTGAGTGGAGTGTGAGTAGGAGGGAGGTGTTGTGAGTGGAGTGAGAGAAGAGGGAGGTCTTGTGAGTGGAGTTTGAGTAGGAGGGAGGTGTTGTGAGTGGAGTGAGAGTCAGAGGGAGGTCTAGAGGCAGATCTCGTGAGTCAACGGCGCCCAAAAGGGAGGCCCATATCAGCCGAGTGAGAGTAAAGGAGAGGTATTGTGAGTCAGGTGAGAGTGAGGGGGTGTAGGTAGGTACGTGGGAGCACGGCTGGAAATGCCGCTCTAGGCCAAACACGGGTTGGGAGGGGAGGGGTGAGACACACTCTCCCATGAGGAGAGTGATGGTTAAAGCTGGCAATGTCTGGTAGGTACACACATATACACACACATACATACATACACGCTCTTACGCCTACTCTCTCTCTCTGTAGTAATATAGGGGAGGGTGTGTGTGTGTGTGTGTGTGACGGGAGGGAGAGAGAGAGAGAGAGAGAGAGAGAGAGAGAGAGAACCTAATCACTTACGAATCTCAACGACGAGATTTTGCCATTAGAGAAGGCGAGCTGAGAGACCGAGAGAGACAGTATGTATATACGAGACTTTGCCAGGAGGTAAAACCTCCCTCCCCCCTCCTCCCTCCCCCTCTCTCTCATACCCAAACATAAGATAATGAAAAAGTTCAAGAAACTAACCCCGGAAGCTACACCTCCACCTGAACTAGGGCACTGACATGAAAGACGAGCGTTCGCGAAATTCCTTTTTTGACAGTACGGGAAACAAGCCCTTGCCACCCACCCCAGGGACCCCTACCCGCCAGGAGTGATATTTAACCCTCCTCCTCCCCATCCCCACGTCATCATCTGGGAGAAGCAAATATGTAACCTTCTACAGAACAAGAGGGCCGGACGCACCGTGTGTAGGCTACAAGCAAACATTATTAGCATAATCACAAGTCACGTGGGGGAGGGGGAGAGGGGTTGGGGGTGCTTGTAAACCCTGGAGGACCCTGCTATACAGAGGGCAGGTGTATTTGTGTACCTCTTAACACGTTGAAGACATCGCCACTTGACACCGTGGGTACGATGATCACCTGTAGCGTACGATACTTTTGAGCTGTTTGTTTACATCTTAACACGTCGAAGACATTGCCAACGTGGGTAGGATGATCTCCTGTAGCGTAAGATACTTTTCGACTGTTTGTATACAAATTTACGCGTTGAAGACAGTGCCACTCGATGCCGTGGGTACGACGACCACTTGTGGCGTACGATACTTTTGTTTACATCTCAACACGTT
This sequence comes from Panulirus argus, assembly GCA_038088735.1. Classification (NCBI taxonomy): domain Eukaryota; kingdom Metazoa; phylum Arthropoda; class Malacostraca; order Decapoda; family Palinuridae; genus Panulirus; species Panulirus argus. The sequence goes on from JAYMFT010233348.1 coordinate 5,582, forward strand.
GAAGACAGTACAACTTGACCCCATGAGTACGATGATCACGTGTACGATACTTTTGAAGTTTAATACCAACTCAACACGTTGAAGACAGTGACATGTGACGCCGTGGGTGCTAATGATCAGCTGTGGCGCCCGATAGTTTTGAACCCATGAACTACGATACCCATGAACTCTTTGTTAACACCTTACCACACTGAGGACAACGCAGCTAGACACCTTGGGCACGATGATCTCTAATGGCGTACGATACTTTTTAGCCCCCCCAGCGAACTGCGGTGACTCGCCTCTATTTAAGACGATGGTCTCGGCGCCTCGTCTGAGATGGCTTCGTTATTCCACAAGGAGAGTGACTTAAACCACGCTGATGGCTCTCGTGATTTAATCCCTTCATTATATATATATAAAACCCCCAGACTCCTTAAATATGATGACCCGAGCATTTTGTGTACATTGATTCCAGCCCTTTAGGTACGAAGTCTATGCCAGAGGAGGAAGAGGAGGAGGAGGAGTGCTTAAAGTTAACTCAAGTACGAAGATATAATCTCGCAAATGAGATGACTTTACCTCTGGAGGATATTTTTCCTAATTCCACGAATAAAAATGGTTTAACTTTATGGGGTGAGGACGAGGGTTTAACGTTTTGAAAACTTTTTTCTCTTTTCTGTTTCAACTTCTTAGGACAGTGATACCCAGGATAAAAAGCTCTTAGTGTACAGAAATTGTACAGTTAGTAAAAAAAGATTTGATAGCTTGTATGCAAAAGTTCAACATCTTGTATAAGCTAGTTTAATGAAGTTCAACATCTTGTATAAGCTAGTTTAATGAAGTTCAACATCTTGTATAAGCTAGTTTAATGTCTCCCGTACAAAAGTTTATCATTTTTGTGAACGAAAGCAGTCGGTGATGCTGAAAAAAAAGCAAGATGGTTTAACCTCTTCTTTACGAATCTTTAAACCTCGGGTTCATGAATATTTAACGGCTTGTGTTCGAAGGTAGAACCTCTTGTGTGTCACGAAAGTTTATCTGCTTGTGTTCGAGGGTTTAACGTATTGTATGAGAAGTTTTAATCTCTTGTGCGAAGGTTTAATCTCATGTACGAAGGCGTAACCTCTTGTGTATCAGAGTTTAATCTCTTGTGTAACATGGTTTAACCATTTGTGTATCAAGGTCTAATTTCCCGCATAATAAGGTTTAGCTTCTTGTGTGAAAAAGGTTTAACCTCGTGTAAAAAAATGGTTTAATCTCCTGTATACGAAGGTGTGTTAAAGGGTTTAACCTCATGAGTGCTAAGGGTTTAATTCATTAGTGTTTGAGCCCTCATGACTCCATATATGGGTTAATTACTTCATGAGGAGGCCCTTCCTCTCTCCTCACTATTTTTTTTTTTTTTTTACGTTTCCCTACAGTTAAGTGTTAGCTAACAACCTATTGTCCCTAAACGTTTGTAGCAGTTTCCCCTAATTGTTGGCATAGTCAAAAACAATTTTGTCACTGGTTTTAATTTTCTGCGTTTTTCTCTATTTTTTCCCCCCAGCTCTGAATTATTTTCGTATGGAAATTAGGGTTTGAGGCCTTTTTTGGAGTATTACCCCCATGTGTATATTTGGATGTATGCCTCGTATATTCGGGTTAATAAATGCAGGGAGAGTGATAGAGGGTGGGGCACATGTCAAAGCTTTTGGGGTGTCATACTGAATGAGAAACTAGATTTCAGAGAGCGAACTGAGAAGATTAAACACAGCGCTACCAATTGGTGAGCGGCATGATTCCCAGAACTTTCTCTACGAGAGACAGAAACCTATTGATGAAAAATGTTTGATGTATGCATATGTAGGCGTCTTCAACGAAACACCTACAAATTTCAGTGCTTACTCCACGAACAGAATCGAGGGGATGGAACATATGGGTTATCACGTTAAGTCTGAGAGAACTGCGACTGTACAGCCTACTCTGGGCTGTTCGATGCTGCGATCTGAAATTATCGTGTGTTATGTACCCTTGCAGGTCTGGTGTACCACTGGAGGGCCACTACAAGGGACCTGGTACCGATTCATGACACTTTGACAGTGGGGCTATGCTGGGTTGAGCCCTGGGATCTCTTGCCTGCCCAATCACCTGGGTAAAGCCTTGCGATCTATTGCTTGCACGATCATCGGGGTAAAGCAGTAGGAGCTATTGCCTACCTACTCACCTTTGAGTTAAGCCCTAGAATCAGTTGCCTGCCTAATCACCTCTTGTTAACCCGACTCCAGAAACCCATCCCACAGGTTTCATCCAGTGGGCATTAACAAAAGGTATTTCATAGCTTCGTCACCAGATTCTTTTACCTGTAGGACCTTTGAAGACATTTAGATATATCAACGGTCTGAGAAGATCTTAATGGTTCTACGATATTTTAAAGGCACTGGGGCATTGTAACGCCCTAGGGTATTAAAAAGGCCGGAGGGAATTGTATAGACATGAGGACATTTCAAAGGCCTTTAAACATTTTAAGAGCTAAGCTAAGGACACGTTAAAGGACTGAGAACATCGTAAAGGTCTTAAGACATTTAAAAGGCCGTATGGCATTTAAAAAGGCCTTCGGGCATTGCTCTCTTTAACAACTTCCCGTGCATCCGGGGGATGCAGGCAGCGTTGCTCTGAACACTGGCATCACTGTTCTCTCTTCTCTGGTTTTGAAAGTTCTCAGAATCCGACCCGTCCGTCGTCTTCCTCCCTCGCTGACCCCCAGCCTTTCATCACCGTGGGTTGGATTCCCTCAATACTCCTTTGAACGCAGTGGTTAAACCCAGTGATTCCCAGCCGGAGTGCCGTGGACATTTTTAAGAGAGCTACTGAAGTTTCCGCTCAAAAATAACGATGAAGTGGCATGCTTTCTGTTGCAATGTAGCAGAAATCTGACTTTTTTCTTTTGCCTATAGCCAAACAACGTGCCAACAGTAACACAAATTATTGGTAAATGTTAATGTGCTTTACACTGTTTTTCCCTCCACATGTAATGTAAAACCCATACGTTTCAATTTCATGTCAGTTCATGTGTTGACGTCGCGTAATTAAGCGAGGCTCCGCATCGCCTGCTACTGTGTTGCCAGTACACTACATGACCTGATTCTGGGCGAAGTTTATGCACTTCTCAATCGCAACCAAGACATTTGTAAATAATAAAAACTCTCTAAAGACATCGGAGAGGTCCAGTTACCATTTGCGGCCCTTGCACAGGAGCTGCTGAGTTTTTTTTTTTTTCCAAAAAAAGTCGCTCTCTGCCCCCTCCAGTCACTGCGCTGGCAGACGTACAATTCATCTGCACCTGAGCACTGTGCCAACCCATTCGTACAAATTACGTACTTAATGAATCAGCAGGACCGAAGCGGCCGATGAATCGAAGAAAAGAACTTTTACATTTTGAATAGTAGTTATTCAGCAATGGCGCTAACGGACTAAGTCGGGAAACGGCAAACAAATATGTAAGGAAACACAGCAATGGGGTTCACTTGGTGTGACGAAGAATTTAATCCTTATTCCAGACGGTGTCGTTTTGTGGAGGACAATTATTGTCCACGGAAGCAATGTAAGGAGGCGCTTTCTCCGTAAACCTGTTTGGCAAACTCAAGGAATGCTGCAAGAGACGTGACCATCGCCTTGAATTTTGATAAAGTAAAAGTTTCAGATAAAAAAATAAAAAAAAGCTCAAAGGACCAGGTATCTCGAAGCATAAAAAACAGTAGGACGTGTGTTGCGATTTGCAGGGTTGGCGCTCCCCTCAGTACTTGGGTCATAGAAACGATTTGTGTCTTTAGCAGCATAAGAAAACAGTAACGTTAATATATATTTTTTTCCTCATGAAGCGGTAGTTCGCAAATCTATTACTCTATGTGACGGACGAAGTTGAGAAAAACGTTGAAGCTACATTGGAACCAGTCCATTTTACGTCACGTTTGTTGATCAGAATTTTGCGAAGCAAGTGAGGTCAGGGTCTGTGGACTCATACTCTCCACAAAGGGACCAGATGGCAGTCTACAGGAGTGTTGGTTGCCTGTGCACGTGAACCACAAGAAGTAATGTTCCTCTTTGCCTCCTCCTCCTCCTCCTGGGAACCAAGAGGCGAATTTTGTGAGTTACAGGCGGATGAAACCTGGTCTGCCAAGTTACTTTACCTCGTGGATGTATTTTTTTTTTCCTTCTAAACTTTTAAACAGAGTAAACTGTAGCATGCACGGGCGAAAATATCCAGCCTTCTTCAGATATAAGATTAACGCCCTGAAAGAGAGAAGTTAAGAATTTGAAGAGAGTTGAGAGTGAAAGGTGGCATGTGTAGGATATGTCCCTAAATGTTGCCCCCGAGAAATAATAAAAGAAATTATACAGATAGTTTGTCATCTCGTCATAATGGAAACTAAAACGTTCTCCTTTTCAAATTTATCTAGTGACAACTAAGTCTAGTTGAGAAATCTATTCACGAGAGCTATATCAAAGCAGTGGAAATTATTTCTCAGAGTAGAATCATGTAGATGATGTCCGTAAAATTAATCCACATGGGGAATGGCTCTTGACGCATTTTCGATACATATTAAGGAGGAACACCCTCATGTCGGGGGCAAAGGGCGTTCTTGTAATCCTCATTTAGTGGTCCACATCTCACCAGTGTCACCTGGGACTCTCCTTCGACTATAATGAAATGCTAAAAAGTGAGTGAGTACAAACAAGTGGGAGGGAAGTGCGAGTATGTTTATCTACTATTCCATTCTTTGTTTGTGGCTACCACACTGTGACGCGGGAAACTGCGAACATATACGACAAAAAAAATTTCCCGGTCAATTTCAAAGTAGCTTTAAATCTGAAATCTAAGAGTTTAGATATGTTGAGATTGATATTTGCAACACTTAAGGAGTTTTCTTTGAATTGACGTAGCTGCAATGGCATCGATAACTTCTGTTTTAAAGGCCTCAGCATATTGTGAAGGCTTAAGGACACTTTTAAAGGCCTCAAGATATTTTAAATGTCTGTGGATATTTTAAAGGCCTTAGTAAATTTTTATGGTCGAAGGACACTTTTAAAGGTATATGGATATTTTATTGGGTTTGAGACGTTTTAAAGACCTCAGGGCATTTTAAAGGTGTAAGGACTTTTTAAAGTATTGGGACATTTTAAAGGCCTAAGCACATTTTAAAAGCCTTAGAACATCTCTCACGCTAACAAATTCTCCCTCTGCCGGGGATGCATGCAGTGTTGCAAGTCAAGCGTTTGACTCAGTGCTCCGAACGCTAGCATCAGTGTTCTTGCTTCTCTGGTCCTGAAGGTTCTTGGGAGCCGACCAGTCATCCTCATCCATGGTGCCTCCACCTCAGCATCACTGTGGTTTACTCCCTTCAGTATTCCGGTTTAATTCCTTAAACGCAACGGTTTATTCTTTTGAATAAAGTGGTTTAAACTCATGAAGGCGATGGCTTAATTCTCTGAATATCATGATTTAATCACCTTGGCAATTGATGGTTTATGTCCATGGTTGTAATGGTTCAGTCCCCCCTAGAATGCGTCGGGTGGTTTAGTCACTTGGACACGAATATATATATATATATATATA
>JAYMFT010233359.1:0-11159 GCA_038088735.1 Panulirus argus
CTTCTGTCGTCTGAGAAAATGACAGGAGATCCTTCTGTCGTCTGAGAAAATGACAGGAGATCCTTCTGTCGTCTGAGGATATGACAGGAGATCCTCCTGTCGTCTAACCACGCCCCTGTGTGACCTGACTGACTCAACGACCGCCACGCCCTCTGTGGACATACTTTTCACCACGACCCCTTTGGAGCCTTACCAACCACGCTTTCTTAGTCCCAGCTAACCGCGCCTTATTTGGCCTTACAAATCACGGTCTGAGGCTATTTGAACCAAGACGCCATCTACCGTACCCCTACACACGCAATCTGCTGCTTCATTACAATGCCCTTTGCTGTATTAAAGGCTCGGGTCATGGACGAAAGACCTCATCAGGGCCAGGCCTTGAATGAAGTACAGGAAAAGGGCTACGGAGATAAAACAGGAGAGAAGAGAGATGTATAAAATCTGAGGAATATTAGGGACGTGGGAAAACCTGCATTTTTAAGAAGTGGCAGGTTTTTAGGTTATTTAGAGAGACGTGAGAAGGTACAAGAGTCCAGAGCTTAGAGGCGTAGGGAAAGAAGTTGATGTCACAACGGCCCACCACCACCACCACCACCACCGACACCCTTGGGTTGCCAACGGCCGCACTGTAATCATGTGACGCACTGGCTGGTTGGGTATATTACGTGATTTAGCTAATGGCTCGGATGAGGTGGGGGGGGGGGGGTTAAAGGAGAGATTGGAAGAAACTAGAGGTTTTTGCTGGCGTTTAAAACATAACTAGGTTGTATTTCTGCCCAGCTGAGTAAATGCTGTCCAAATCCTGACTGTACGTACAAGAGGCGGTTGTGACGAGACGTGACGCAGAGAGAGAGAGAGAGAGTCGCCGATGGAAGGATTGAAAAGCGTTTGGGAGACAACACAGAGCCCTGAGGGACGCCCCTTGAGGAGTCGAAATGGTAGTGTGAGGGCGAAACCTACATACTTTCGGTGGGATGCTGAAGCACCACCTCATCCACGAAGAATGAGTCGTGAGGGTTGAGTGGTGTCAAGTGTGAGACACGGTGTGGTGGTAAGAGAGAGAGAGAGGTAAGTTTGGAGTGTGAGGGAGTGTGGTGAGATGGATAAAGAGATGTGGAGGGTGTTTGGAGGGAGGGAGAGTGTGTGGATGGGGTGCATAGGGAGGACAGATAACAGGAGACCACCTGATGGTCTTTGAAGAGGTTATCTGCTGGAGGACAGCGATGGTATTATATGTTTCTAATCTATATAGATGGAGACGAGGATATTAAAGCAGAAGGCACCTCTCCACCCATCTCTATAGATGGAGACGAGATAGTAAAAAGCAGAAGGCTCCTCCCCACCCACCACTATAGATGGAGACGAGATAGTAAAGCAGAAGGCTCCTCCCCACCCATCTCTATAGATGGAGACGAGATGGTAAAGTAGAAGGCTCCTCCCCACCAACCACTATAGATGGAGACGAGGATAGTAAAGTAGAAGGCTCCTCCTCACCCACTACTATAGATGGAGACGAGATAATAAAGCAGAAGACTCCTCCCCACCCACCACTATAGATGGAGACGAGATGGTTAAGCAGAAGGCAAATCAGCAGGCATGGCAACAGATAAGGAGAGCAGTGCAGTTTAGGGTATACTGACACGGAAATTTTATAGGAATGTGTGCATTGAAAAGCTTTCTGCTAAAATACAGAAATCCAGGTAATCCGGGAAGGAGTTTCAGCTCAGGATAGAAAAAAAAAATGTTGGATGACGTTGTGATACATAAACGTTTTTTAAAAAAAAAAACTTTCTTTTACTGGTGATTAAAATATCACTTGAAATATTCATTCAGTCTTGCTTTGAATGGAATGGCAAAGTTTCACTTTGAAAACATCTCATGCTAGTATATTCCAGTCTTTTTCTTTTTAACTATTGCTGGAAAAAATCTTTTGCCCAAGTCATGTGTCACTGATTTAACTGCCAACCGTTATTTCTGGTCATTTTCCTGATTTATGCTGTCGAATTTATTCAGCATTTTGGAAAACATTTTCCTGATTTATACTGTCGAATTTATTCAGCATTTTGAAAAACATTTTCCTGATTTATACTGTCGAATTTATTCAGCATTTTGAAAAACATTTTCCTGATTTATATTGTCGAATTTATTCAGCATTTTGAAAAACATTTTCCTGATCTATACTGCCGAATCTATTCAGCATTTTGGAAAAAAAATTTCCAGATTTATACTGTCGATTTATTCAGCATTTTGAAAAACATTTTCCTGATTTATACTGTCGAATTTGTTCAGCATTTTGAAAAACATTTTCCTGATTTATACTGTCGAATTTATTCAGCATTTTGAAAAACATTTTCCTAATTTATACTGTCGAATTTATTCAGCATTTTGAAAAAACATTTTCCTGATTTATACTGTCGAATTTATTCAGCATTTTGAAAAACATTTTCCTGATTTATACTATCGAATTCATTCAGCATTTTGGAAAACATTTTCCTGATTTATACTGTCGAATTTATTCAGCATTTTGGAAAACCTTTTCCTGATTTATACTGTCGAATTTATTCAGCATTTTGAAAAACATTTTCCTGATCTATACTGTCGAATTTATTCAGCATTTTGAAAAAATTTTCCTGGTTTATACTGTCGAATTTATTCAGCATTTTGAAAAACCTTTTCCTGATTTATACTGTCGATTTATTCAGCATTTTGAAAAAAGATTTTCCTGATTTATACTGTCGAATTTATTCAGCATTTTGAAAGACATTTTCTTGATTTATACTGTCGAATTTATTCAGCATTTTGGGAAACATTTTCCTAATCTATACTGTCGAGTTTATTCAGCATTTTGGAAAACCTTTTCCTGATTTATACTGTCGAATTTATTCAGCATTTTGAAAGAACATTTTCCTGATCTATACTGTCGAATTTTTGAAAAATATCATCATCTCTTGAGTTAGTCGATTTTTGTGTATATTTTTTCTTCCTCAGTTTATAGGGATTATTTCTAAGCGAAGAATTTGGTTTTGTTGCTCGTGTCTGTATGCTTTCGACTGACGGCTGTCTCGCTTGGAGTCCAACACCAGAGCTGAACAGCTAATTCCAAATGAGGTCTGACTCGGGGTGTGCGTGTGTGTGTGTGTGTGTATTCAGGCTGGTGTATAAGTAAAAATAAATTGATTACAGTTAATTCTAGAAATAAAAAAATAGGGTCGTGGAGGCCTGTGATGCCTGCAGTGGACGCCTTTAGAGTAAGCTTTATATATATATATAAATATGGAGAAAACATTAAAAGAAATCCTTTATGGTAATGAAAGAGAGAGAGAGAGAGAGAGACAGGGTGGGTGGGCTGTGGGCTACATTATTTGGGTGGTGGGTTGAGGGAGAGAGAGAGAAAGAGAGAGAGAGAGCTGTGGGCTACATTATTTTGGGTGGTGGGTTGAGGGAGAGAGAGAGAGAGAGAGAGAGAGTGGGCTGTGGGCTACATTATTTGGGTGGTGGGTTGAAAGAGAGAGCGGGTGTGGGTGTTTGTGGTGGGGGATGTTGAGAGAGAGAGAGAGAGAGAGAGAGAGGCATGCGTCGTCACCATGGCAACAGCGGCAGCACCTTGCATGACGGCGATCTGTTTCTCCTGATCCACGCGACTGTTGCTACTCCTCCTCCTCCTCCTCCTCTCCTCCTGACCTTGTGCTCTCCCACATTTCCTGCATTCGCTGTCGATATTTAGCGCCTTTTAATTATATTATCTCCCTCCCTCCCTGCATCGCCTACGTAATCTATACTTGTAATTAGACCTCTCTCCTCTCCATTCACGTGAGACACCCTCCTGTAGTTCTAAAGTTAATTGGTTTTATTTATGGAAATAAAAATGATAAATGAAATGGTTGCTTGAAGGGTGGGTTTAAGAGAGCGGCGGCCACTTGCTGCCTGTTATGGTAACACTGATGCTCTGGGCCAGTACCCTGCGCGCGCCGCTGCCGCCGTCACCGCCCCGGGACCTGCGAGCTCCTCAATCTCACTCCGCCAATGAGAAGACACCTCTTGGGCTGACTTGGGTTATGATTGGCTCTTGGGCTAGCGCCACGGCAAGGGGTTGAGCCACTAGGAAAGCCACGTTGGGGTAGGCGGGGGTTATCATTGGTCCCCCGGGCGGCAACAGCCGGGAGCGAGGGTCTTCACCCTTGAGAAGGGAGGGTTTAACCCCCTCACCCTCCTCCCTCGGGCCCTTGGGGGTCCAGGGGGAGGGATCGGGGTATTGGGGAGGGGGAAACGTAGTAGCGTCCTACAGGGTGGCGCAAGGAGCTCACACCACCATCAACATTTTTGACGGTAACCGTTAATTTGAACCTCCAATCCTGCTGATACAGTACGCTGTATACTACAGTAGTCTGTTGTATTATAAGGTGAGCGTATGGACCGGCTACAGTAGTTTATTCTCAAAGCTCAAGGACAAGATGAGCGAGTGGACAAGATCTGCGCCCCGCTGTACGCTCGGGCGTAGACGTGCCAGGATTGTTAATGTGAACACCGGCTTTTTTTTCTCTCTCTCTCTCACTCACTCACACTCCCTCTCTCACTCTCTCTCTCTCTCACTCTCTCTCCCTAGGTCTTATATTCGTGAGGCAAAGGTGAGGCAGAGTGTTTTTTTTTCCCTTGGTTCCATTCACGATCAACGTTCCCTGTACTGGGTTGGAAGGACTGGGTTGAGTTCGTTAGTTATGCCGGTTACTGGTGTCCGAGCTGGCAAGCTCTCTCTACTGGTGTACTGGTAACTCGCGTTGTACCGAGAGGGTATGTGTGCTACTGGTGCCGATGTACTGGTTGGGAGGGAGAGAGAGAGGGAGGTGGGTGGGGTCCCTCTATACTGTTGTATGATCTTTACTGGGTACTGGTTTTGTAGTGGTGGGGATATACACCAGTTGTACTGGTACAGGTGTTGTACTGAGACTGGTGTAGTACGTTAGGGTCTGTGTCCTGGTAGGGTCTGCACTGGTAGGGTCTGTACTGGTCGGATCTGTACTGGGAGATGTACCCTAGTTATACTGTACCGGGTGTTGGATGAACCCTGTTTATACAGCCAGGTCTGCAAATACAGTGAACGGAATAGGAGCCAAATATGCCCCTTTGGGAACAACTGTTGACTTCAGTCACAGCAAAGATTGGCACGGCAGTAATTAGCAGAACGGCTAATTAGGGGCGGACAATTAGGTGATATCACTTATCGTCTCTTGGAAGATGTGCTTTGCCTCTATGAAGACGACCCCTGTGCCCGACGCTACGACCCTTGAGCACGCAAAGTACGACCTGTGGGTATGGAAAAAAAAAAAAAGGCGTGACCTGTGACCTGACTCACATGGGTTGGGTCAGAGACCATGCCATCCCGCCAGGAAGTCGTACCGCCGAGGCAGAGGGTCGTATCATCAGGTTATAAGGGGATTAATATAGTCGTTTTGTGATAGTTATTATCATTTGTTGTTTTATAGTTATTTTCATTGTAGTTATTAAGTATATGATTATCATATTTATTATCATTGACCTGATAGGACAGTGACCTGATGGGGCGATGACCTGATGGGGCGATGACCTGATGGGGCGATGACTTGATAGGACAGTGACCTGATAGGGCTATGACCTGATTGGGCAATGACCTAATTGGCCTATGATCTGATAGTACAGTGACCTGATTGGGCTGTGACCTGATGGGGTAATGACCTGATAGGCCACAGACCTGATAAGCCAGTGACCTAATAGGCCAATGACCTGATTGGCAAGTGACCTGTTAAGACAATGACTTGATTGACAGCCATGGTGGAAGTAGATACGGTCGTGAGGCCCATGTGGAACACACACGACTCTCTGCCATGAGGCAGGTCAAAAAGGATGTACAGGACACTCTTATCATTCTGCCACATCATGGGATACGAGACGAGACGAGACGAGACGAGGCATCGTACGAGAGTGTTTATTTGGCTGCTCAGTGTCGTAAGAGGTGTCTGAGTTCTCTGTGTGTAAGTTAGAAAGGGGGAAAAAATATGTGTGTAGTAGTAGTAGTAGTGGTTGTGGTGATGGTGGTAGTAGTAGTAGTAATGGTAGAAGTAGTAGTAGTGGTGGTAGTAGTTGTAGTAGTAGTAGTGGTGGTGGTGATGGTGGTAGTAGTAGTAGTAATGGTAGAAGTAGTAGTAGTGGTGGTAGTAGTTGCAGTAGTAGTAGTGGTGGTGGTGGTAGTAGTAGTAATAGTAGAAGTAGTAGTAGTGGTGGTACTAGTTGTAGTGGTGGTGGTGGTAGTAGTAGTGGTAGTAGTAATTGTAGTAAAAGTAGTGGTAGTAGTAATAGTAGTAGTAGTAATAGTAGTAGTAGCAGTGGTAGTAATAGTAGTAGTAGTAGTAATTGTAGTAATAGTAGTAGTAGTAGTAGTAGTAGTAGTGGTAGTAGTAGTAGTGGTAGAAGTAGTAGCAGTAGTAGTGGTAGTAGTAGTAGCAGTAGTAGTAGCAGTAGTAGTAGTAGCAATAGTAGTAGTAGTAGTAGTAATAGTAGTGGTGGTGGTGGTAGTAGTTGTAGTAGTAGTGGTGGTGGTGGTAGCAGTAGTAGTAGTAACTGTAGTAATAGTTTTGGTAGTAGTAATAGTAGTACTAGTAATAGTAGTAGTAGTAGTAATAGTAGTAGTAGTAGTAGTAATAGTAGTAGTAGTAATACTAGTATTAGTAGTAGTTGTAGTAGTAGTAGTAGTAGTAGTAATAGCAGTAGTAGTAATTGTAGTAGTAGTAGTAGTAATTGTAGTAGTAGTAGTAATTGTAGTAGTAGTAGGAGTGATGGTTGGGCAGAAGACATCCCCAGTGTATTCGGTGTATAGAAGACACACATACACATCACTAGTTGGCTCAGTACACCACTCCATGTATAACTGAGGGTGTGGGTATGTAATATATTCCATACATATACATTAGTGACCGAGTCAGTGTACGTATACGTATGTAGACAGTAGAATAGGACTATGATGTGACATATGCATCACCAACGCAAGAGCTGGGATGTGAGGAACGTCTTTAAACTGACTCCTTGAGAGATGCCATTTAGGCCGGACTCTGTGTAATGTGCTTATTGAGAGATGTTCAATGACGCCTGTGTGTGTGTGTGTTGTACATCAGGGCAGAAGAGCCTCACCTAGAAAACATCACAGGACGGAAGCAATATCACGTGAACATCAACACAAAGTAGACAAATCATCACATAACACGAAACACACATCTCGAGGCGGGTAGGTTATCTTCACGACTCTCACCACGCAACACAACACGACAGTGTCTCTCAGGACAACACTCTTCCTCCTGGAACTCAACACTTACTAGGAAATGGAGAGAGAGGGAAATGTAATGATATGGCTGAGGCCAGAGAGCAATTGGGGGGGAAGAGGAGGAAGGGTTTACCTAAGATATGTTCCTCAAGAGGGAACCCACTCGTAAAGCCGTACCCTAAGGAGGCAGATCCCCTACAGAATGATTGGATTTGATGGGAGAGTCGAAATGCCTCTACAGACAACGACTCTGATGGCTTGAATCCTCATGGATATCCTGAGGAGGAGGAGGAGGAAGAAGAGGAAGAGGAGGAGGAGGAGGAGGAAGAGGAAGAGGATTGAGGTCATAATGTACTGATGTAAAAGACTTGTTATGTTATGTTCTGAGTTGACAGCCCGGATGTACCGTCTGGATATTGTTTTCTTGCTGAGAATATTCGACGTTTTTCATATATCTTAACGAAGGATATTCGACTCTTTCTTACCATACTGAGAATATTCGACTCTCAGAAGAAGTCTGTCGAAGCAGGTATGACTTTCATGTGTGATTATCACACTGGAGACATATATATTTATATATATATATATATCTTCGTTTTCATATGTCTGTGCATAATCGATCCCTTGTGTCGTTAGGTAGTTGAGTCGTTAAACATATTCACTACAGTCGGAGGGAAGGAAGTGAGGGCTTCGCTGGAGGCGGAGGGCAATACTCGAAGGTGACATTCGCCTTTTACAGTGCAAGCAGATGAACCACCGTTGCCTTTGACAGCAAAGCGGTTAATACCCGCATATATTTTGCAACGAAGGATCATCTGTTATCGTTGTGGCCAGTTGTCAACGACGAGACTAATTGGTGTCTCTCATTAAGTAGGATGAGTTACAGTGAGAGAGAGAGAGAGAGAGAGAGAGAGAGGGAGGGAGGCTGGAGGCCATGAATTTGTCCACCGTGAAAGAAAGAGAGCGGGAAGTGTTGAGGGTGATTTGATCAACGCCTTCCGTTTTCTATGCCAGTTTGATGATGTCAAGTAGTAAAAAAGTTCAGCATATAAACTGGAAAGATGGGTCAACTATAGGGCCAAAGATGAAACAACAGACGAGTAGATTATAGCAAGAAACTTGATAGAAAAGATACAGAAAATAGTATATCTTTTTGAGAGCAGTTGATAAGCGATGATATTGTGAATGAAAACATAATACAGGAGTTTGAAGAAATGTTGTGTGATGTTGAAGAAAGTCCCCCCCCCCCAAGAAAAAAAAATGGAGCCTTACAGATCGAGTCTAAAACTCCCTCCCCATAGGTAATCACACACACACACACACACACACACACACACACACACCAGACATCATGTACACATGCAATTAAGCACCCATAAACTTACACGTTGCATACGTGTGTCCAACGAGAGTCACTGGCCAGCGTCAGGTCATATGACCCGATAGTGTGTGTGTGTGTGTGTGTGTTACGGGCAGAGAGAGTTTTACACTCGCGTTGCCACCGTCTCTGAACCATGTCTGTGTGCATGTGCCGTCTCTTCACTCCTCTGTGTGTACACGAGTGAAAAGCTCTCTCCTCTTAACTCACGGGTAGTAATCACAATTACACACACACACACACGCGCACACCAGCTTAGGCCAGGTCTACCCATTTTTATCGAGCAGCTCTCGAGGGAAGGATGAACACCTGGGTTGGATGTGGGCCGACTGCCGTGCCAAGATTTCATTTTTGTTGTGTTATATTTACCATTATATAGCTTCTTTCATCCACGAAGATTAAATCTTTTTTTGTATCCGAACAATATCTTTTTGTTGATCAATATCTTCTCATTTTCAAGAACTGTACTTTGCAATTTCTCTCTCAAACAGCTGATAATTTCGTCTCTTTAAATGGTTCTCCTGTTAGGGTGTTGTGGCAGTCGTCAGGCACGGGTGAATCAACTCCCCAATCCCCTTTATCAAGCAAGATGGTGGGACCTAATTGTGTCTGTTTCTCGCTGTGGCACCACTCCATCGTTTCACATCCTTTTCGGATGCTGAACTTCATCACCACTTAGCCCCACACCAGCCACCCTGAAAGCCCGTCGAATTCCTTCTCCTTGTTGGTTCTTATACAACTCGAAGCCTTCCCTATTATGACTTTATCGCCATAAAGCGCAAATATATTTAAATATGATTCACCACCGCTCTGTGTGTGTGTGTGTGTGTGTGTAACGCGAGAATCAATTGCGTATTTTCATGTTTAAGAATGCAATAAACTCGAGTCATATTAACATAGGTTAACATGATCAGTCTCTCTGGTGTTGACGTAGAGGCCCATTGAAATGTTAGCTGGCTCGTGATTGGGTCGGTTGATACCCTTGCTTTGATTGGAGGACGTTGCTGCTGACGTCACTGTCATAATTCGTTGTTGTACTAATTTTTTTTATAGTTTTTTTTTTTTTCGTGGTATATCCTGTTGTATTTTCATGCCACAAGTTTTACTGCCAGCAAATAAAGGTGTCAGATATCAGAAGGCTCCTCTCATATTCATGAGAGCTAAGGAGAAGAGAGATATAAAATGAGAGAGAGAAAGAAAATGAGAGTCGAGAGGATTAGCATCTGTATATATTGGCAATTTGATTCGTGAATTAAAACGCTCGTAAAATTCTGCAGTTTGTCTTTTAACGAGGGTTGAGGCCTAGAAGGGCACACCAATACAACGTTTCTTTATTGTCTGTGATTTTTATTTGTTTTAAGTGAGTTTCGAACGGGTGTTCTGTGTTGTGGGTGCTTGCTTGTTAGTGCTGCTGTTTGTTTTAGTTTTTTTTTACATCTATTGTGGTTATCTTAATGAGCGATTTTAATGACTCATGAATGCATTTTGAGATTTGTTTCTGTGATATGAGATGGGATTTTCGACATAAAACTTTTACTTTTTTGGACTTGAGGCAGCGTTAGAGACCGCGCCACTCATAGGTTTCACGTACGTTTGGAAAAATATGTGGAAATAAATAGTGGATTTAAATGGCTTTTGATTACTGTCTTGACGTCTTAATTGCCACATCTGATTTACCCTTTGAGCACGATGATACGACCCCTGAGTAGGATGGTACGACCCTTGAGTAAGGTATCACGACCTTTGACCACAATGAAACGACCCTCGAGCACGATGGGACTACCCCTTGAGTACAACAGTTCACAGCCTTTGCGTCTGACGCCTTGGCCTTTTGACCTGACCCACCCCCCACCCCCTCTAAGGGCAAGGGCAAAATCGTTATCTAAGGAGTCGTTCCTTCGTGTTTCAAAAAGGCTCCGCACAGTCGTCTGATAAAGAGAGAGAGAGAGAGAGAGAGAGAAAGAGAGAGAGAGAGAGAGAAACAGAGAGAGAGAGAGAGAGGGAGGGAGGGAGAGAGAGAGAGAGATACACCACTGTGACTCTGACGGCTGCTGATCCTGCTTTTGAGAGGATCCAACACGCTGTGGGAGAACCCAATATCCCACCGGTATTGGGTCCACGGAAGCTTCTTGAGCATGAATTTTTGTCCGAGTGCTTTACTTGGCTGCTTTTTACCTAGTGGAACACACTGCCCTAGATTATATAACTTCAAAAGGTGTAATTCCACTCTTCAAGAACTGGATCATATAAATTCTTCATATAATAAAACGCCTTTTGTATTATAACAGTTACAAGCAACAACTGGCTTTCATTTTACTGTTATTGTTACTGTGAACAGATATAATCTATCCATTTATTAATAATAATAATGATAATTGTAATAGCAATAAAGATGATGATGATAGTAATAATAATGATAATAACAATAATAATAATAATGATAATAATAATAATAATAATAATAATAATAATAATAATAATAATAATAATAAT
>JAYMFT010233370.1:0-11158 GCA_038088735.1 Panulirus argus
CTCTAAAGCTTAGTCCTCTGTTCTTAACGCTACCTCGCTAACGCGGGAAAAGGCGAATATGAAAAAAAAAAAAAAAAAAAAAAATATATATATATATATATATATATATATATATATATATATCCTAGCCTGAGCCAAGTAACCATTTTATCAACCAACCCCTAGGGGTGGAAGAACAGCTGGGTTGACTGTGGACCGACTGCCATAACCAGGATTCAAGCTTATGCTCTCGACCCTGGGCGGCCCGTGAATGCGTCATGGTCAGGTTCGAACGCTAACCACTACACCAAATTTAGGGGTCACTGCTCTGTACTTTTGAGTTGATTTTGGAGACGTTTACATTTTTGTCCAGTAAATCGAGTTTAGTGGGTGAATTTCATCATAGCATGAATGCTTCCTTTAGGACAAGAGAGATCCCTGTTGATTTTAAGGTCAAAAAGTCATGGTCACTGCACACCATGAGATAGAAAAAAGAAAACATGCTCTGGAATAGTGTCCATAGCATAATTCAGACCTGCTCTACCAGTCTGATTAAAGTTTAAATAATCTCGCTTCTTATAGACAGTATGTGAAGCCGTTTATTCCTTAATCATAATTATGTGCCTATGTATGTATACTAGCAGTATGCTGCTTTGATACTGTTATACTAAGTAGATTGTTCATCATGCTAGCTTAACCTTGTTATATATATTTTTTTTTATCATTTATGTTCACAGTAATAACATAACAATTAAAATAATTTCTTTGTTGTTTCAGGATACACAGGGCAGCATTGTGAAGAAGATGTTGACGAGTGTGCTTCACGTCCATGCCTGAATAATGGAATATGTAGTGACCTGATAAATGAATATCGATGTAGCTGCACGCAAGGTTTCACTGGGCGGCAGTGCCATATTAACATTGATGATTGTGAATCCAAGCCATGTCAGCATGGAGGCACTTGCCAGGACCGTGTTGCTGGCTACAGCTGCCACTGTAGTCCTGGATTCACAGGAACTAACTGTGAGACCAATATTGATGACTGCCTTTCTTCCCCTTGCCGTCATGGTTCTTGTGTTGATGGAAATAATTCCTTCACTTGTATGTGTCATCCAGGCTATACTGGTTTGCTCTGCCAGACAGAAATAGATGAGTGTATGTCAACCCCATGCCAACATGGAGGCACCTGTAAGAATCTCATCAATAATTACAGTTGTGTGTGCCCTAATGGAACTGCTGGTATTAACTGTGAATACAATATTAATGAATGCTTCAATAACCCATGTCGAAATGGTGCCACATGCAAAGATGGCATCAATGAGTACAAGTGTGAATGTTCAGCTGGTTACACTGGAAGACACTGTGAAACAAACATTGACGATTGTTTGTCTCAACCATGTGCAAATGGTGGTTTATGTATAGATGAAGTGGATGGGTTTCGCTGCCAATGTCCTTCTGGTTACTATGATGCCCGCTGTCTTTCAAATGTCAATGAGTGTGCAAGTGACCCATGTCTTAATGGTGGCACCTGTTATGATGATGTTAATCGATTTAATTGCAAGTGCCCTCCAGGATTTACTGGCCACCGCTGTGAGCATGAGATTGATGAATGCCAGTCTAATCCTTGTCAGCATGGAGGTAATTGTCTTGATGCTCTTAATGCATACACTTGCTCCTGCCCCCCTGGTTACTCTGGTCGGAATTGTGAAGCAAACATTGATGATTGTCAGAGTAGACCTTGTAGGAATGGTGGGAAATGCATCGATCTAGTAAATTCTTACAAGTGCATTTGCGAACTTCCCCACACGGGACAGAACTGTGAGGTGCGAATGGATCCATGCTCACCTAACAAATGTCGGAATGGTGCTCACTGTACACCCACAGCAAATTTTCTGGATTTTACGTGTGAGTGTGAGCTTGGCTATACTGGTCGCCTTTGTGATGAGGATATAAATGAGTGTAATGTGTCGCCTTCACCTTGCAAAAATGGTGCCACTTGTCAAAATACAAATGGCTCATACTCATGTCAATGTTCAGTTGGGTATGAAGGCCGTGAATGTACCATCAATACAAATGACTGTGCACAAGAACCCTGTCTTAATGGTGGAACCTGCCTAGATGGTATAGGAGAATATACTTGTTTATGTGTTGATGGTTTTGGTGGAACCAATTGTACACATGACCTTAATGAATGTGATTCAAACCCATGCCAAAATGGAGCCACTTGCAATGACTATGTAAACTCATACACATGTAGTTGTCCCTTAGGATTTTCTGGAACTAACTGTGAAATTAATGATGAAGATTGTACTGAAACCTCTTGTATGAACAATGGTAGCTGTATTGATGGTATAAACAACTACACATGTGAGTGTTTATCAGGATTCACTGGTTCACATTGTCAACATCGCATTAATGAGTGCCACTCAAATCCTTGCAAAAATGGTGGCACTTGTAGTGACCATGTAGGATTCTTTACATGCCATTGTCCTTATGGCTATACAGGACAACGATGTGAACGTCTGGTGGACTGGTGTTCTGCCTCTCCATGCTTTAATAATGGTGTATGCAAGCAAACAGAGAACCGATATAAGTGCGAATGCCCACTTGGATGGACAGGATTGTTATGTGATGTGGAGATGGTTTCCTGTGCCACTGCAGCAGCTAGCAAGGGTGTTATTCCCTCAAAGCTTTGTCTTCATGATGGCAAATGTCAAGACATTGGTAATACTCATCGGTGTATTTGTAGTGTTGGCTATACAGGTTCTTACTGCCAGCATGAAATAAAAGAATGTGACTCCCAACCCTGTATGAATGGTGCTACCTGCAATGATCACATAGGCACTTATTCCTGTTCGTGCCGTCCAGGCTTTCAAGGTTCAAACTGTGAATATAATGTTGATGACTGTAAGCCTAACAACCCATGTCAAAATGGCGGTGTGTGTCATGATCAGGTGAATGCATTCCAGTGCTCATGCCCACATGGTACTCTTGGTAAACTTTGTGAGATTAACACCAATGACTGTTACGAAGGTGCTTGCCATAATGGTGGAACATGTATAGATAAGGTAGGTGGATTTACATGTCGCTGCAGACCAGGCTTTGTTGGTACAAGATGTGAAGGTGATGTAAATGAGTGCCTGTCTTTCCCATGTGCAAAAGAAGGTACTGCAGACTGTGTTCAGCTAATAAATAACTATCGATGTAACTGCAGGCCAGGATACATGGGACCCCTTTGTGAAAGCAAACGAGATTTCTGCGCAGAATCACCATGTCAGAATGGTGGAGGTTGCAGCAATACTGACAGAGATTACTCATGTCATTGCCCAGAAGGTTTCACTGGGAAATCTTGTGAATTTCCAATAGATGATTGTGCTTCAGATCCATGTGGTCCTGGTGAAATATGCAGGCCATATGAACAGGGAATTGAGTGCGTTCCACGATATGGTCAATTCAACCAGTGCAATCCAAACCCATGTAAAAATAATGGTAAATGCCGTGATAAAATAACATACTATGAATGCAATTGCCCTCCTCAGTGGAATGGACAACGGTGTGAAGTGAATGATCTTTCCTTTCGAGGTGGAATTGGTATTAATATTACTCTTGAACGAGAGAAGTGTAAACTCCATCGCTGCCATGAAAAGAAGAACAACCTGCAATGCGATATTGAATGTAGCAGTATTGCTTGTGAATATGATGGATTAGAATGTTCTTTGGGCCGTGATCCTTGGGCCCTTTGTCAAGCTGATATTGATTGCTGGCTTGTATTTGGTGATGGAATATGCAACACACAGTGTAATAATGCTGGGTGTCTTTTCGATGGGCTGGATTGTCAGAAACCTGTTGGAACATGTAATCCTGTCTATGATGCCTACTGTGCATCAAATTATGAAAATGGCCATTGTGACCAAGGTTGCAATGTTAGAGAATGTGGATGGGATGGTCTTGATTGTGAAAATGAACCACCTTCAATAATGTCAGAGGGATTGCAGTTAGTCATTGACATTGATGAGGCAGACTTTCGGACTACCAAGAAGATTTTTGTGAGAAAACTAAGCAGCCTCATAGGAATACATCTCCTTATTAAACGTGATCATTCAGGTGAAGAGATGATCTACCCCTATAACAGAGATGGTGTTCAGGGTCTCTTGGTGCGCTTTGAAATTGACAAACGTAGGTGTGAAAAAGGAGACCAATGCTTTGAAAGTGTAGCTGGTATTGCCAATTTTTTGGCTGCAAATAAACTTCGTTTAGGCAGTGATGCAGGTATTCCCATATCAGGAGTCAATGTAGTTGACCCCATACGTCCTCCACCATCATATACTTATATTATTGTTGGTATTGTATTCACCTTGGTATTAGTTGGGATCATATTTATGGTAATTACAAACAATCGCAAGCGATCAAGAGGCATAACTTGGTTTCCAGAGGGTTTCTTCCCTAAGTATAGTACAAATGCAAGTGCAAGTGCAGAGCCTACACGAAGAAAGCCAGATGGCCAAGAGATGCGCAGCTTTAGCAAAGGTGCTTCTGTACATCACCTTGCAGATACAGGTGATGGTGATGGCATTGGTCGAGGTTTACCCATCCCAGGGCCATTAAGTGATTGGTCTGATGACGACAGTGAACATCCACCCAGCAAACGTTCTCGGCATGAAGCAGGATATTCAGATCAAACTAATCTCACCGACTATGATGATGCTAATGATCCACGGGTTTGGACACAACAGCATCTTGATGCTGCAGACATTAAGAACCCTGATTTGCTAGCATTGACCCCACCCCAGGCAGAACCTGAAGAACAGCGTGGTATTGCTGGAGAAGTAGATCCAAGAGGACCCATGGGTCTTACTCCATTAATGATTGCATCTTTCCGTGGTGGTGGCTTGGAGAGCCATACTGATGAGGATGACAAAGATGGATCAGCAGCAGTGATCCAAGAACTCATCGAGCAGGGGGCCAAGCTTAATGCCAAGATGGATCGTACAGGAGAAACATCTCTTCATCTTGCAGCCAGGTTTGTAAATCAGGACTCATCTCAGTAAGTAATTATAATATTCCATAGCTGTTTATGTGGTGTACCTTAAATTAGTGATACATTATCTGTTTTCTTTAGGAGAAATTAAGAATTATCTTTCCATTGTAATTCTCTCTCCCTCTCTAGGTATGCACGAGCAGATGCTGCCAAGAAACTTTTAGATGCTAAGGCTGATGTTAATGCTCAGGATGCCACAGGCCGAACACCACTTCATGCTGCAGTGGCAGCTGATGCACAAGGTGTTTTCCAGGTCAGTATTGAACACATACTGTAAATATGTGAATACTTACTGCATGCTGTTTTTATAGATTCAGCAATTTATAATCAGTTTTCCCAATCCTCAGGCTCAGAATTTGGGATATTATGTGATTTACTAATTAGGAAGGTGTTTGAGTCAGAAGTAGAGGGACAAGAAAGAGTACTTATGATGAGATTTTGCCAAGGGGCAGGGCTGCTTAATGACTATCCTTGTAGGTGTTGGTGATGGGGCAGGTGGAGTTTGTACCACCATGAAAGTTGAATTGTAGAATAAACTATAATTTCTTCTAAGCCCCTTACGTATGCTACAAGTAATCTTGAATGAACATTCAACTGATAACTGTGTACCAGCTATTTCACAGTACTTTTTAATCACTTTATATGTAGCTAAAACAGTTTTTGCTTAGAGTGTACTAACTCCATTGAGATCATTTGATTAAGTTCTCTTCAAATTCAGCCCAAGATGCATGGCTGGATGAAGTTTGCAAGCATTATTAGCTAAAGGTATATAATGCTAGTCAGCCTTAGGTCAGAAACCCTGTAATAGCTGGATGAAGTGTGCAAGCATTATTAGCTAAAGGTATATAATGCTGGTCAGCCATAGGTCAGAAACCCTATACGAAGCAAACTTTTTAATGTGGGAGGTTGCTCCTCTTCAAAGTTTTGAAAGTAATAAAGTGGATAAAAGAATTGAAATGATTAACATTTGATAAGCTTTCATTTTTCTGTTGCTTGTTAAGTTAAAGTGTATTGACTGTTTATAGATAAAGAATAAAGATGTCAAATTCAAAAGTGTGGTTAAGATTCGGATAGAATGGGAAAACTTGATAATGATGCAATTTGAGTGAATAAATAATGCAGAAGAACGGAGAATCAGATGAGGCTTGTTATTAATTGCAAAATGAGAAAAATTGCACCTAATGGCTGGAGAAACATTTATACAAAGTTCCATCATTTGTATGGTATCTTACTTTCAGATCTTGTTACGAAACCGATCAACAGACTTGAATGCCAAGACAAATGATGGGACCACTCCACTGATCCTTGCAGCACGCCTTGCTATTGAAGGCATGGTAGAGGACCTCATAAATGCTGATGCGGACATAAATGCTGCTGATGATTTAGGCAAGACTGCTCTACACTGGGCTGCTTCTGTTAACAATGTAGAAGCTGTACAGATACTTCTAGCTCATGGTGCCAACCGTGATGCACAGAACAACAGAGTAAGTCTATAATTATGACTGCATAGTTTTTCAAAGTTCATGACCATTCACTACTGCTTTTGTTCATGTTCTTACACTCCAGCAAATCAGTCAAGAGTCCCATAAAAATTGCTTTGTCTCAATTTGTCTGTTACCAACCTACCTATGAGTATCTTTAACATGATTTTGCCATGGTGGCTGATGGTGATAGAAGAAACCTACATTTGTAGTAGGAATTGACAGGTGAATACTAATCTCAGTGAGTAGATGTTTTTTGTGTATTTGCTTACTATTAATCTTTAATGACTATATTTTATGTAAAATAAGAGTCACAGTCAGGTCAGGTTTACAAGGTGATTTATATGGTAAGGCTTTTTGAATTTTCTAGATTATAACCAGATTTAGTGCTACTCCTTAATAAGTAATTAATTGTTGCTATCTGCTCTGCAGCTAAAACATTAAGGATTACAACATAATATTGAATGCAGCTGATAGATGAATTGACCATCCCTAATTTTGCTCATCTTGAGACAGAAGCATATAGTCTAGGCTGTTGGGATAGACTACTGAACTGAATACATGGAGCATTACTTAGGTTACAAGTGATGGACGAACATCATAACTTGGCTCAAAGTATTTAGACCCCCTGAGTGGGTAGAAAACTTACCTAGAATCATATCAGGAGTGTGTTTTCAGAAACAGGAAGATTTTGGATATTTGACTTGTTAAAGTTACAATAATTAAAGATGTATCTAATTCCTTATATTGTACTGATTTTTTTCAGGTCTTTAATGATGCAGAGTGGTTGCTTAATAGTGATGCTCTGCCATTTTTAAAGATTTCTTCATTTCCATGCCCTAGGATCTTATCAGGCATATGGTTGTAGATATATGAAGTTTTTGTAATGTAGCATGTTAAGGTTTAGTTAAAAATGTATTGGATTCTTTACTGATTTTATTCAGGTGTAGGTTACTGATGGAGCATGATTGTTACTATTACTCTATTGTCATTTTTAAAGATTTCATCATTTCCATGCCTTCTGTACTCTCCACAAATTGCAGATACAAACCTCATTCTCCTCACTTCTCTCTCTACACTGCACACTTTCTTCAGTTCACACCTGCCCCACACACAACACCATCTATATTCTACACTTTCTACCTCAGTCTGTATATTATCCTCTCCATATGCATTGCAGGAGGAAGTCTG
This sequence comes from Panulirus argus, assembly GCA_038088735.1. Lineage (NCBI taxonomy): Eukaryota > Metazoa > Arthropoda > Malacostraca > Decapoda > Palinuridae > Panulirus > Panulirus argus. Next base: position 7,690 of record JAYMFT010233370.1, read on the forward strand.
TGTTTGCAAAGTGGATATAGTATGTACTCATATATATTGTTACTTGTAACAAACCTAGTTATTGTTTTTATTATCATGCTTTATTAGTGTTATGCATCAGCTGTAATTGATATTTATCACAATACTGATGCAATATTTAGTTTTTGAATATTCTTTTCAAGCCATAGGATAACATGTCAAAACTCATAATGCATAGCTGATGCAGGAGGTGGTGAGGCTATTTTCTGTGGGGCGGGGTGGCGTCAGGAATAGATGGAGGCGAGCAAGTATGAGTATGTACATATGTGCATGTGTATGTATATATGTATATGTATGTATTGTGCATATATGTGCATGTATGTATATATGTGTGTATGTGAGTGGATAGATCTTTCTTCGTCTGTTTCCAGGTGCTACCTCGCTCATGCGGGAAACGGCGATCAAGTATAATTATAATAAAAATATATATACACACACTTCTTTATGTCATAATTAATAAATATATTATCTTTTTAGGATGAGACACCATTGTTCCTTGCTGCTAGAGAAGGAAGCTATGAAGCCTGTAAAGTGCTGTTGGATCACTTTGCCAACAGAGATATAACAGATAATATGGAAAGACTTCCTGAAGATGTTGCTAATGAACGACTGCATCATGATATTGTTCGGCTGCTTCGTGAACATCACCCTCGCTCACCTCAGATGGCTCAAGTAGTTACTACTTCTCATCTGATGCCGCCACAGCATAACCAGCAACCTCAGAATGCATTAATGTCCCAGCAGCTGACCCCACAACCTGCTCATAGGACTAATACTCAGCCAAAGGCTAAGGCTCGCCGGCCAAAATCATCAGTCATGCCACTACCCGGGGGCTCTGTAAATACTCCTGTAAGCCCAGATGCAACTACATCTTTGAAGCGAAGTTCCAGTGTTAAAAAGAAACGTGAAGTTACTGGGGTGCCTAGTGTTGAGTCCCAAACACAATCATCACCTCTAAACTCATTAGGATCACCACATGGAGTATTTGAAGCTGGCAGCAGTCCTTTTGAGACAGGCATGTTTTCTGGAGGTATGGGTGGACTAAACCCACACTTTACAGAGGTTGCAGTAACACAGCCACCTCCATATGAAGAGTGTGTAAAGGCAGCAGTATCAATGAATAACTTACCACAAATTGGTGATCATGATAATAATCCTTTCAGTTTCTCAAACATGATGGGAAATCATCATCAGGGTCATGTGATTCACCAGCGGCAGCAGTCAATGCCAGCTTCTTTCTCCCCGCAGAGTCAGACTGTTTCTCCACCACAACATTTGACTCCACCCCATTCATCACCACAGCATGTGCAGTCACCACATGCATCAGTGCTTGTCACTTCCCCTGGTAAGATGCGACCCGCCCTACCCACTTCTCCTACACACATGGCTGCATTAAGACATGCAACTGCTACATCAGGATTTGAATTCCCAAGTGGAAGTGCTGCTAGTTATAGTCTCCAGGGTCAGCAGCAGAAGCAGCCACATCAGCAGCAACAAAAACAGCAACAGCAAGGGGGTAGTGGGTTTTATCCACACTATCCAACTCCTCCATCACAGCATTCAGGGGTTGAAGCAACACCACAACATAATGTGGCACCAACAACACATGATGCATTTCCCACACCATCTCCTGAGTCCCCAGGCCAGTGGTCCTCTGCATCACCTCGAAGCCAGAGTGATTGGTCCGAAGGGGTGAGATCCCCTTTAGGTCCACCAGGGTTACCCCCTCATCATCAAATTTTCCCTGGGGCCCAGCAGCAGCAGCAACAACAACAACAACAGCAGCAGCAGCAGCAGCAGCAACAACAACAACAACAACAACAGCAGCAGCAGCAGCAGCAGGGGCCCCCACAACCTCTTGGACTACCGTCACAGGGCTCAATCTACATCTAGATTCTGATTCTGTTATGTGCCAATAGTCCTTCAGTGTACAGTGCTGCACCAGTGTGCATTGCTGCTTGTACCATATCTATCTGGGCTGATTTTGCCCTGCTGTGTACATACCGTGCTAAATAACTACCCTGCTGTACTTAGTGTGCAAATGAGTACAATCAACTATCTATGGACCTTCAGGTATTGTAGGCCAATTGAAATACGGCATGGACCGTTGTGTGTACAGTGTTCACGTGGAACAGTTTGCAATATAGTTGTAGTGGTGAGGTAAGGAGGAGTGTCTTTCATGGGTCTCTCTTGTGATAGCTGTGCTCACTAGCGACACCCTGATCACAAAATGTGCATTTCTAAATTAGTATTGCTGCATAATATTTCCATGACTTCATATGACCTACATTTTTTGGCATTACGAGTACTGACATTATGGGGTTCTTTACAGGGAGGGCGCTTATGCACATAACTCATCACAGTGACTCTTCTCAGTTTAGGCAGTGTTCATTATCAGTGACCACGTTAAATGTGATACGTTATTTTGTATGTGAATTTTATGACCATGTCTTCGTTTAATTTGTTTATAGAAAAATGCTATGTCAGTAATACCATAGAAGCTTTGCAAACCGATCTCTTTAGGATATTTTTAAATTATATTTTTATGTCTTCATATCCATATGAACAAAAGGTTTGTGTAAAATATTGATAATTTTTAAAATTTCCAATTTATAGATTATTGTGTTTGAGCGCAAGACATGAACAAATGTAAACCAACAAAAAATGGTGCTTTTCTGTGGAAAAGTGCCCATTGTATTATAGTACTCAATACTTTGTTTTCTGTATTTGTAAGCATTTGTTATAAAGAGACAGGGTGTGGGCAGTTTTTGACCAAAGTGACTCCACTCATGTATGTATGTTTGTGTGTACATATATATATATATATATATATATATATATAATTGACTCAGAACCCCTTTCTTGAAAGAGTCATGGTGTTATTGTCCTCTAAGACCCCTTTTCCAGGAGCTCCTGCAGCTCCAAAGTTTCACTACTTTCAGTAGCAGGAAGATGAGACTTCTTTGGAGTGAGTTCTTCAACGAGATTATACTCCCTTTCATCAACAGATGATGATACAGCCTCACAGAAAGTCACTTTACACTAGCAATAAAACCACAGGCAAGCAGATTCCTTTTGCTTGTGGTTACACCACTAGTGAAAAGTCACCTTTGGTGAGCCTGTATGGTCATCAGTTTTTCTTGTCTTCTTGTCAAAGAACTTCAAACTTCAAATGAGTCCACATTGTCCTTACTGCAGAGTGTATCTCAGCCTTAGGCTGCAGGAGCACTTGGAATAGGGGTCATGGGCTTATCATATATATATATATATATATAAAAAACCCAAGATCACTTTCTATGAAAGAGTTCTGGTGTTTCCCAGGACCTTTCTAAAGGCTTCTTCATCCAAAGGTTGTACGGCAAACAACTAGGAAATATATATATATATATATATATATATATTTTATTTATTTATTTATTATACTTGATCGCTGTTTCCCGCGTCAGCGAGG